>VDFB02024093.1:0-11570 GCA_007258455.2 Sequoia sempervirens
AATGTTGTCATTTTGTGCACTCATCTAGCCATCAATTTCATATATTTACATTTGCATTCAAGCACATAGTCAAGTCTTTCATTTAGTTGTATCAAGAGCCATCAAGGAGCATACAAACCAAATCAAAATCAAGGGCCAACCAAGGAGTTTTAGCTGCAAAAGGGAGGTATATCTATTTAGCATCATTTTACACTTTTCCTCTTTGCATTTACAAATTTCTCAGGCTAATCTTGAGGTGTTTCTTTATGTTTTTCATTGCAGTTTAGTTGCTTAGAATAGGTTAAACTGTTTGGTTATCCTGAGATATAAACACTGTATATACGCAGCTCATTCAAGATCTCTATACACTCGCAACATCCAAACTCTATTGCCATACTGACCTAATCATGTATGTCACCTACAACAACATTTCTATCCATGTTGAACTCTCAATTGTGCACTGTGAAAGTGAGTCAATCATGCACCAGCCGCTATAATCTTGATCCTCTATTGTTCCACTCTTTGAAGTGGCACATGTGTGTGCATCCCCAAGCAAAATAATGCACAATCATAAAACACTTTGGTGCACCTCACTGAAGTGCGTGTGTACTAGAAAATAAATCCTGAATGCTTGATCGAAAATTTGCAATTTGGAAGTAGATTTTCATCACAAAAAATGAAAGACAAACTTCAAAATGAGACAGTCTGAAGGGTGATTAAGCCATTCATTGTGCCCAACACTTGTGCAAATTCCGTAATAAAAAGTATTGTAATCATCCATCCCTATAGTCCAATATCTGACAGAAAAGAGTTAGAAAAAAAACACACAAACATATATAAACGGACTGCTGTTAAAAATTTGCATTATTTTTGGGTTGGAGAAACTAGACATTGGCGTTGGCTTGCACATGCTATTGGTACATTTTATATACTATTAAAACTTTGTGCTAGTTCTTGGTATTGTGTGTTATTTCTTTGTCTTACATCTCGATGTTTCCCTTTTACCTTTGCATCTTTTTTCCTGCTTGCAAGTTTTAACTCCATTTACTCAATTTTATCCTGCTTTGATTAGGATTCCAATATGGCTCTAACAATGTTTAATATTCATGTGTCTAATTTGTCACATTTAGGTATTTTGATTATGTTCTTGTGGACATTATTAAAATCTATGTCACCTTTGATTATGTGACATTATATTGATAATATTTAATAATCATGTGTTTGGTTTGTTACATTTAAGTGTTTTGATTTTATTCCTGTGGACATTATGAAAATCTATATCATGTCATATCATATGACTGATTTTGTCTTTGTGAATATTATTTCTTATCATAGTGCCTTTGAGGTGCTTAATGTGGCCCCGCATGAAACATCAATGATTGTGATTTTTACAGTCATTGGGTTGATATACAAGTGCAATGTTACTATTGAGTAAGAATTATATATAACATGCCCCCTTTTTAACACAAATAACATGGAATATATTACGTAAGGTGACATTGAGTTTTTAATATATTTGAAATAGCCCTAATACCCTTTTGTGTGGCTTAATGGGTACTCCATGTCCCTTGGATTTTACCCACATACTATATAGCTTGATTAAATTCTTTAAAGTAATATATTTAAGTACTTAAGTGGAAGAGGTGGTGTGATTTTCAAAATAGACACTTAGTAGGCTTTGGGCAATTTTGGTGGATCTATAGTTGGGCTCAGTTGCACATCCTAGGTGTATAGATGTTTTGAATTTTATAATTTTGTATCTTGTGGAGTTTATTCTTTGGGAATGAAACTAATAGGGGAATCGTCACTAAAGTGGTTTAGGTAAATTTTATATAGCATGGTTTCATTCCATGTTCTTTGGAATGAACATTCCCCCCAATTGGTTTGATTATGTTATTAATGATGAAATTTCATTCATTCAAATGATAGAGTAGATGGTACTTCAACACAAATATGTGGCCAATCATGGTTGGAAGGAAGATATAAACACTTACATGACTAGAGGAGAGAAATAAATATAACATATGATCAAAACAATTTCAAAAGAAATATACAATAAAATCATTCACCACATGATGTAATGTCCTAGGAATTTACCATCTTGAGAAAAAAATAGGCTTTAAATTTTAAATCAATGTATTCACAGTACCAATCTAATCACAATACATGAACAATCTCTAGCGTTCACAAGAGAACAACCAACATAAGTTTGGAGAAATTTTGGGAAGATAATCCCCTATAAAATTATGTCATACATAATCTCCATCCTAATCACCAATATATGTGAGAACTAATGAGAAAACCCCAAACCATGGACCAAAATGATGACCCAATGGTTCAAATTCAACCTCCCTATGCCATGATGAGTCAATAGGATATTTTTAGAAGATCCTCTTAAACTATCATAATCCATTATACATGTCATAACCCATTCACTAACTTAGGTGCTCATTTTGGCAACATTATCTCCATTCAAAAATGCCTTATGACACATCATACTTACATGTCATAAATGGGTCAACAAATCAAGTCCACCATATAACCTCTTTTACATGCACTTATGTACCATAGAATCATCATAAAATCTCACACATTTTGTCATAAGATACTTTTACACTTCTCCATGACATTATATGCTCTTATAACTTCTTACATGTCATAAATTGCAATACACATGACACACAATGTCAAAACGAAGTGGGAAGCCCTTTTCCAAGAGGGCTTACAGATAATTAATAAATAATAAAATAAAATCCAATGTTAGGATAGCAAGGTGTAAGACACACCCATCCCAACATTCTCCCACTTGCCATATACCTTGCAAGAGAAAAATGAAATCATCAACAATGTGAACTACTTGCTAAGGGGTTGAGAGGCCCATAAAGTCACTGCACCACATGCTCACAAACTTCATCAATGCATTTGCAACATTTACTAAAGTGTCGACCTTTTCAAGCATTGGCATTCCATTCTCCATCATTTATGAACAAAATTATAGTAAACATTCATATCCTTTGTTTATGTGTGAAAAGTTAGGTTCTTTGCCAAGTTGATGGTGCTTTTACTATCACATGCAATCTAAATTGCTCCTTGACTTAGCTCAATGTTTGACCACAATCTTTAAATCCATATTAACTCCTTACATGCATGACTAGTTGCCATGTACTCTACCTCTATCATGGATAAAGAGACCACAAGCTATCACTTGTTCATCCAACTAATTACACCACCAAACAAGTTAAAACATAACCAAGATCTTCTGTTGTTCACATCTCCTACCCAACTCAAGTCGACAAACTTCTAGATCTCCATGTACGATAGGTACTCCTTGAATTTTCTACAAGTGACTTGCACTATGTTTCAAGTGACCTTGGTGGAACATAATTTGTAGTTAACCACAAGTACTTGAAGATTCCTCTTCATTGTCACCTAGTGCTCCTTGCAAGGATTATACAAAACTAGCTCAAGACTCTTACTACTTGGGCATTGTTTGGCATTGTTTGGTCTATCACATACCATATCATACATTAAACTACCATCTACACTAGCATAAGGAACATGAGACACATCCGCCATCTTCACAAGTGAAGATCGACATTGCTTAATTGATAACTTAGTCTCCACTGAAATAGAAACATTGGTTCACTATCTACCATTTTGAACCACTCTAACACATACTCAACATAAACTATCCCAACTAGATATTTCTATTATAGCTCTATCTCTTCTAATATTTATACTTGAGATGAACCTAGTAACCCTCAAACTCTTCATTATCAAGTTGTAATGAGCACAAACATTAGATTCCTAATCAATACCCTTACTATTACTAAAAATCAACATATCAGCCATGTATGAAGTGATAACATAGTGATTTGATTTGGACCTCCGATCAAACTTTTGGTACAAAATTTTGGGTGAGTGTTCGAGACCATGCAATTTCTTAGTCTAGAAAACCATGACCCCTTACCTTTTACCACATAGTGCTCAAGCCATGCCACATATTTCTTCCATTAGGTCACCATGCAAGATTGTTTCTTTCACATCCATTTGTTCAATCTCAAGATCAAAATATTGTGTAACAAATATAAAGAATTGAATGGATGTCAACTTAGCAATTTTAGAAAAAACCTCACCAAATTCAATCCTCTCAACTTCAAGCCATGCCACATATTTCTTCCATTACGCTTTTCAAAACTGCCATCTAAACCAAACTCTTCTTACAGATCCATTTACAATTAATAGGATTCCTTCCCTTTGGAAATTTAACCAAGTCCAAGACTCAATTTTACAAGACAATTGTCTTATCATCAATGACCAACTTCCAAGAGCTTCTCCTTTGTTGACTTCTCTGAGCTCTTTGTACTCTTCTCATTTTTCCCGACCTAAATTTGTGGTTTAGACTTAGGTGTATCTATCTCAATCTTTGGTTGTGATTGCATAATATACTTCAAATTCCAATTTGGTTGTTCAACTAAAGGAGAAGGTATGATTTGCTTGAAGATCATATTTCAACTATACAATGCCTTTGTGGCCACAGTATCCCAAAGCTTGTACCTTTTCACATCATCACCATAGTCAACAAGATACATTTCTTTGCCTTATAATATAACTTTGATCACTTATCCTTAGGCACATGAGCATATGCCTTGCAACCAAAAACTTGAAGATGTTGAATTTATGGATTTTTAAAAGTCCAAATCTCCATAGGGATTTTATCCACAAACATTGTGTAGGAGATTTGTTAATTAGGGAACATGTAGTGCTAACTTATTTTACCCATAATTTTCATCCCAAATCGATCCCATTGAGCATACTCGTAGTTGTCTCCAGTAATGGCCTATTCATCATTTATACAAATTTGTTTTGCTAAGGGGTGTATGGAGTTGTCTTATGCCATGCAATATTGTTCTCTTTATAGGATTTGTCAAACATAGCCGAAAAAATTCTCCACCACTATTAGTTCTCAACATCTTGATCTTTCTATTTGTTTATTTTTTGCAAAAGCCTTAAACTCCTTGAATTGAGTAAATAATTTAGATTTATGTATGATAAAGTAAACCCAAATCCTTGAGAAATCATCAATGAGAAGCACAATACACATATTTTTCCAAAGAAGATACATCTACAAGACTAAAAACATCAATATGAATAAGATAACAAATCCCATCAAACATACGAGAGCTTGAATAAAATTGAATGTGATTTTGTTTTCCATAAGTTCAATATTAAAAAAGACAAGATCAGGAGAAGAATCAACCAACCTCTTTACAAGATTTTTAATTTTAAAGGTCCTAAGACCATTCTCAATGCATTCATGGCACACCATAGTCTTTCAACTGGTAACTTGGTTTCTAAAGTGAGAACATGTTTAGGAACCCAAATTGCATTTCTAGATGCTACAAGTCCCCTTTTTGTAATTCCAAGTGATGTAGATTCCTTTACTATAATTCTTGATGTTGTAGGTCCCTTTGCTATAAGTATCAATCTATAAGTTAGATGTTGTAGATACCAAAGTTGTAGGCTCAAATGTTGCAACTCCTTTTGTTATAGGTACTATTGAACTATTGCAATAAATGTCAGTGTTGGAATCAAGGTAGAAAAGATTCCAAACTTCAACTCCCTTTGTGAGCACCATAGATCCAAAAACTATCTTATAGACACCACTATTGAAGACTACTTGTACACCAATGTTGTTCATCTTGTTAGTAGATAATATGTTTTGTGTCAAGCCTCAGATGTGTAGAAATCTTAAAATACTCTTGATCTATCCATTAGAGAGTTTGATCTTGACTTGGGAACACCTAACAATACTCTAAATTTAAAGAATTATCACCAAGGTATACCTTTCCACCATCAAACTTGTCCTAGTAAAAAACTATTCCTTGTGGGCGGTCATGTGGAAAGAGATGCTAGAGTTGATCATCCATGCATCCTCACATGCATGCATAGCATGGTATATGACAAATACATTTGAGTCATCTTGAGCAGATTTATAATTTGAATCATCATTTAATTTATTATTTTCCTTCTTCTCCTTGCAGTCCTCGATGTGGTCTTTTTTTAGCATAGTTCTAATATTTCACCTTGGATTTACTTGGAGACTTAGATCTCACATGAGACTTTGATCCAATTTTTTCTTTCTTTCCTTTTTCCTTTGATCATCCATAAACAACTAATGCTTCTTTGGTGGTTTCAAAAGCTTTTTATCTCATCTCCTCTAGTAGAAGAGCAATCACTATTTCATCAAGTACAATCTTTAAATTGATACTTCTAATGGCCATTGATAGATTGTCCCATAAGTTTGGAAAAATAATATAATTTAACTAGCTCACGATTGCATTTAGAGTTCTCATTAATCGAGTCCCCATCTCCTATCCTTAAATAATATTACTTCTTCCATAAAAATGTCAGTTCACTATAGTGATAACTTGGTATAGATTAATTTTTATTTTTATTGTAGAGATTCTAAGATGGGTTCTCCTACAATGTTTAAGAGCATTGGATCAACCAAACAAAGTCAAACAAGGCTTCTAGCTTTTTGATTTACCATCACCCAGTCATCTAGTGATAGCCATAATTTTATTTTTGGAGATTGCTAACCATTGATCTTGATCTATCAATAGATTCTCCATCTTAAGCTTCTATATCTCAAAATTTATGCCATTAACCATTTAATCTCAAATTGTGATGTACTCACCATCTTTGTTAAAACAAAGACCTTTGCACACACCACTTTCACTCAACCCAAGATTAGTCCAAAAAACCTTTTCCTAACACCTACAAAACAAAGTTGATTAGACTCTAAGACCAAATGAATATAATAGTGGAAACACTTCCTTCACTAATCAACAAGGAGGGAAATAAAATAGTTTCAAAAGAAATACATAGTAAAATCATTTAGGATATGACATAGTGTTTACCCTAGGAAAACCCTGCAAGGAAAAATCCTAGCCTCCAAATTTTGAATCAGTGGATCCATTGTACCAATCTAGTTACAATACATGAACATAATAAATCCCTCTAAGAGAACAACCGACACAAGTTTGGAGAAATTTCAACACCATAACTCCCTACAAAATTGTATCATTTATCATCTCCAATCTAAGCACCAATATATGGGAGAAACAAATCAAGAAACCACAAATGGTAAACCACAAATCATGCTCCAAAAACATGACCCAATATGGCACCTAGATCAAGGGCTCAAATTCCAACATCCTATGCCATTATGAGTCAATAATTTATGTTTAGAAAATCCTCTTACATTGTCATAATCCTTCATAATTTTGCCATGACCAAATCATCAACTTAGGTGCTCCATTTTATCTCCATTATCTCCATTCAAATATGCCTTATAATATAACCTTCCTTTACATGCTCTTCTATGTTATAAAATTTTCATAAGATCTCTCACAAATTTTATATTGTCATAAGATTCTCTTGTACATCTCTATGAAATTATATGCTCTTACACTTTTTTACATGTCATAAATATAATTATACATGACATATATTTCCAAAAAAGTAGGATGCCCTTTTCCAAGAGTGCTTATAGATAATTAATAAATGATAAATAAAATTAATACAAGGATTGCAAGGTGGACACACATATCCCAACAATGAATTACTTCTACAAATTACTTATAGATGGAGAAGTGAGACCTACACAACGTATAGATCCATAAATTAAAAAATTCCATGTGAAGTTCTAATACACGTTCATAAGAAGAATTATAATTGGTGTTGAAAAATTTGAGTTCCAAAACCTTTTTGCTACTTTGAGATGAAAAAGTTCAATAATATCTAAAGAATCTCTTGGTGAACCTAACACAAAGCCTAATGATGCCCAAGTAGAGAAGGGAATTTTTAACTCTATCAAGAAACAAGTTTTGAAAGTGAATTATAAAGGACATTGTATGCTTGTACCTTTTACTATAGGGTGGTAAAGTATAAATACACATCTTTTGATTATTGAAAAACTTGAGGGTGCTTTTGTGTATGATAATCATGGGAAAGCTTATCTTGATGCACTTGCAAGCCTTTGGTGCATTTCATTAGCAAGAAATGAACCATACCTTGCAAAAATAATGATGACACAACACAATAAAACAAACAATAGAAGATGCAAGTTATGAGGAAAAACTAATCAAGGATGTCATCAAGAATACCTTAGTAATTTTTAGTTGAGAATTAAGGGAATGAATTGCACAATTTTTTTATAATCTATCTTACTTAGTTTGAAGAGAATAAGGGGAGTTAAGAATGTACTGGTTGCACTTACACTAGACAAAGAAAAGACACTATAATTTGAAGCAATACACAATTGCTTTGATAATACAACTAGTGATAAATGTGAGGTTTGAGTCAAACTTAACCAATGTAATATGAAACAAACAAAGTTCATCTTAGAATGGAATGGAAAGTTTGAGTGATGAAATAGAGTTTATAGATATTTCTATATAGCCATTGTTTGGTGTGAACTTCGTGGAAATGAATTCGATTATAGAAACAAGTGTGCCATATGATCTAGATGCATTAGGTCCATAGTTTGTAATATATACTACAACACATTCGCCAATTGGGGCTAAACCAAATTATTATAGAGAAAGCCTACAAAGTACTACATGAGGAAGAGACTATGTAAGATAAAAATAAATAAATATTATAAGAAATACATCTTTTTGAGCTATGTTTTCTTCGTTCATGTCTTCTTATCTATGTTTTCCTAATGGTATCTGTAGACACATAAAAATGGCCTCAACTTCAAACCATATTTTTCTATGATGACCACACTTCTCCCTCACATAATTCAATTATCTAATCATGTCCATTCCTCCATGATTATTTAAATAAATAAATTATGTTTATTTATTTAAATGTGTCACTGATCAATCCTTATTTCCTCCATAACATTATCATTTATCCTTGAATCAAATAAACTTATTTATTTATCCCACTTTCCATCCCACCAAATAAATAATTAAAATAATTATAAATATTGTCTTTTGTCTCATTCCCATTTATGAATTAAACCATTATTTAATTCATAAGTCAACATTCCTCCATAAATTAAATAATTTATATTATTCCAACTACCTATTTTTCTCCACCATTGATTTGATTGTCTCCAACTAAATCTCAACCCTTCATTTCAAGGATTGCCCTAACTTTGACCTAATGTTGCCCTAACCCTAATCCTCCTTATGACATTGATTCTTGGCCTTTGATCTTAGGGCTTCACCAACTTTTAATCCTGGCCATCCATTCTCAATTTGGAATTCTTTAAAAGGCCCTCTTTCAAGTCATTTTGGACACACAAGAGTTATACACAACATGCTTGAGAGCTTTTGAGTACTTGAGCATACACATTACTTCAATATTTTGCTTGTCTTTGGCATAGGTTATAGTTGCACTTCAATTTTGAGGGCAATTATACAAGTTTTCAGCAAGATGGAGAAGGCCAATGGAGGTCAACCAATGGAGGCTTGAAGACTAGGTGATGTTGTTTCATCTTATTTTGCTTCTTGTTTTCATTGTGCTCTATTGTTGATTGGGAATTAAGTTTTATTCTACTTGCTATTAATCTGAATTTTTTCTCTAATTACAATATCTTCCTATGAAGACTCAAAATTGGTGAATATGCTATCTCTTTCTATATTACTCATATGATATGTACTTTAATATAGTTCATAATAGGTCATAAATTTTATGACGGCACATACCATGCATTGCATCATGAATAAATAAACATGGATGTACTATTTGCATTAGGTACAAATGTTGCCAAATTTGATTTAGTACACCCTCTTGAAATTAATCACTTTTGATATATCAAGGGGAAATTTTTTTTTGAAACCAACACACTATTAATCTCATTTATTATCTATGGGAAATATTTAGAAGGTTTTGCAAAGGGCAAGACCTCATATGCAATTGCAAAAGTGATCAATTTTGCTAAACAAAGATGATAATGGAAATGCGACCTCAAAGATTGAGATAAGTAGCTAACTTATCCAATATAATGACATCATAAGAGTTGTTCTATGTGCTAAAGTTCTAATAGATGAGAGTGTTATTATAGTTTAGAGTCATGTTAATGAGAGTATGATCATAGATGAGACCAAGACTATTGCAAATATGTCCAGGGATAAATTCATTGGTGGAACCATGAATAAGAGGGTTTTGATCATCAAATCACCTCATGTATGTTTAAATACTCCAATGTATTAGATTGTTGACCTTGTAGAGCCTACACAAATATCTTTAACATCTATCCAAAGACTCACTAATCATGTATCATTGGTTTTTATTCCCTTGTGTTTAGGTGGTTGTAGCTGCTTTCATAACTTGACTTAATTGGTTCATTCTAAAAGAGACCAAGATTTTACCAAAAATATGGATTCCAACATCCATGTTTGAATTGAAACTGACCTTATACTTTATAAAAATACAAAAATGTGCTAAAGTATTTGATGGATTTGGAAGCTATAGAGGTAATCTTGGCATACATAGTAGGATTCTTAAGAAGGATTTAAAATTAGGTTCTTCATATCTAAGGGACAAGCCTAAAGACAAATTGGAGACTTTATACTTGTGACAAATTGACTTCCATAGAGGGCTTGCACATTTTTGGTTTAGATGAAGCAATGCAAATTCTAGTTTATGTATTAAAATAGTGTGGTAATATTTTTTTATTCATATTGCTGCTATCTAGGTCACATTGGTACACATCCTCAATTGTCCCATAGAAATTAAATAAGATCAAGGATTGAAAATAACATAGAGAATGGAATAATTTCTTATGCTTTAGCTGATATAAAGATGGTACTCAATTAATGTAATTAATAACAAAGTTTTGGTCCTTTAAAGGTTGTATTTATTTATTTATTTAAAAACATTTGAAGAGTATTTTTTTAATCCATTACCTAAGTATAAATATCCAAAAATGATTAATATAGATAGTAGGTTTGATGAGGTGGAAAAAAGGGCTATAGAAGGTAGTATGTAGGTGGTACCTTTTGATTCACACACACACATATGTATAAATTAATTTAGTTGTTTTCCCTAATTTATTGATATCGCAAGATTATTTTGGTTTGTTGATTTATTTCAATTTCATAGGTAGGGTTGGTTTGTGATGGTATAGAAATGTTTGGAATGGTTATTGCTTCTTATGGGTATGATAATAAAGAAATTTAATTGCATTTTGATAGGATTGCAAGAAAATTAAATGTAGTGTAATTATGTCTTATGTGGGGTGGTGTGTGCATTCCAAGTTCTTATGAATGCACCAAAGTGGGTTGAAATTTTATACTACCCACTGAAATACCTTGGTATAATAATTTGATAGGTATTTTATATGAAAAACTTGTGATTGGGTAGTGGTGTTATCTTTTAAATGTATTTTTTGGGGTTGGGACACTTAATTGTAAAAAATAAACTAAACTATAGCCCTTCATATTTGACCTCTTCATGATATTTGGGGTAAGTTAGTTTGGTTGAATTGAGTTGTCTCGTTGGGTTCATTATTTGATTTTAAAATTATGCAATAAAGTAATAGTATGACTAGCCTTGATTAATCAATATAA
>VDFB02024094.1:0-84209 GCA_007258455.2 Sequoia sempervirens
CATAAAACATGTCATCTGAATAATGGAATAAGCACAAATCTACAAACCCACAATTGAAAACAAGAATAAACTGCAACCTAATAGAAAAACCAAGTTGTCTAGGAGCTTATAACATATGAAACCTATCAACTCCACAACTCATAAAGAGGTTAGTGGCTTATCTTCTAGTGCTTTCATGTAACCAAGGGCTAAAACCATGAAGCCAACATAAGTACCCCATTGTGTCGTCCAAATTGAGGGTGTTTCTCCATGTCATCAAGATGTCTCTAACCATCCAACATGAGCACCTTTACATTGCATATGACCACAATGTAAAGGAACCAAACCAAAAATGAAGAGGTTAAACCCATATTGTCAAAAAAGAGCTCCAAGTTACCAAAACATAATCGAATCCATAAAGATTCATAATCATGAACTTACAATACCCAACATAGATCACATTGACAATATCCATGACTTCCAATCTCACAAATCTGTAAAAAAAAACTAACTCAAGAACATTCATCTGTAAAAAAAGTTTAACTCAAGAACATTCGTTATAGCCCCACAAGCCTTTGAACAACCTTCAATTCCTTCTAACGAACTCCCACAAGCTTTCTAGGCTAAGAAATAAAAAAGAATGAATACTGAGAACTAAATTCACCTTAAGCTCTAATACCAAATGATGAGAAACAAACACTTTCTTCTAACAATTGTTGGAAATTTTAATCTCTATCCAAATATGACTTCAATGGATGAGATATAAGGCATAGAATACAGCATGAAAATCTGAAACTTATATGCAAATCTAAAAATTAAGCTTCCTTAATATGGAATTGCCATGATTATATCCATCTTCTTTATGATGTTGAAAATCAACCAACATAACATGCTTATAAATACTATCTTATGTGAACTTATAACAATAATATATAAATAATAACATCACCATAAGATAACAACAATGAGGCAAAAATTAGCAACACAAGAGTATCACATAACACATGATTTGTGTGGAGAAACCCTTGTGGGAAAAAACTCCACCAAGAAGAGAGGCCAAGTATGCATTATCTTCAAATAAATGAGATTACAATGCATTCACTTTCATTCTCCTCTTTTCCTCCAAAATGGAAACATCTATGCACCTATGAACAACCTCTTTATGCCTCAACACATCCTTTTCCCTGCAATGAAAATCTACTTTCAACTATTGCTCATGATTTCTACATCCAAGAGGCTAAATTTATAGGCTTGTGAAGGAATCTAATGCACCAAAAATGGTTCCCAAAGTTGAGTCTTAATTTCAAATTTCTCTAACCCTTGGATTACCTCCTCAAAATGCAAAATGACACTGATTTTGGCTCTAACAATTTCCCTCCAAGTTGGGTGCCCAAACTTGGAAGATAAACATTACATTAAATTCAATAAATGATGGAATACCAAGAGACACATGTTGCCTCATTCCAAGCTCCTACTTGGAGAATACCAACAGCCACTCATTTGTCATTTTCCTTATTTTTATTATCCCATTCTAAATGTCCATATGTGGGGACAACAATATTAAATATTTATGTTTACAAGTTACCTTTATTCTTACTAGTGGACCTATCACCCCTTATAAATATATTACAAACAATGGTGAGAATTATATTACAAAATATTTTTCCAATACACCTGAAGTGCCTAGAGACACTTTCCAGGGATGTTGGAGCCATGCAATATGACATAGAATTTACAAGGTAGATCGTACCTTGTTGGTAAATAGATTTTTCATTGTAGTTTTATTTTAAGAAATGACCTTGAAATGTCCAATGAATAACAACAAACAAACCAACAATTGGAGAGATCATTGTTGGGTTAAAGATCTTCCTTTGAATTTATAGGTACATCTCCCTTGTATGATGAAATTTATATTTTAAAGGGTATTCTTTTAACCAAAAAATGAGAAAGGAAAATAAGTCAAAATAGAGACAAGAGGGATAACTACATAAAAGGAGGATGAACACATAGATTCATCCCTCAAAGGCATAAAGAGAACATATAAGATGAAGGAAATAATTCCAGTTAATTATATGAAAAAACACCAAATAAATAGTTGCAAATTCGTCAACAGATGAATCCACAACACAAATAAAACATGTTCGATTCACAAACCAAGAATATTACTCTCTATTTATTCCTTTAATCGAAGAGCTCACAGACTCTTTCTTGTGTATAAAATGAGAAAAATGTTGACATTTCATGCCACCCTTTGATGACCCATCATTGATAAATGATTTAGAGATCCTACATGGGCCATCTTGCATGAATTCTCCTTGAAGGTAATAAAATTGGTTAATTCTTGAAGTTTTTGGGATTTCAGGTTTTTTCTTACCTCTCTTCTAGCATGCCTTCTTCATTGCTCCCGCTCTTTCTCTTCCTTCCATTTTCCCCTAATTGTTTCAGGTTTAGAACATTGGCCTTACCCTTTAACCGCTATTGCTTCCTTCTAGTAAGTCGTAAGCCTATCGCCCGACCATCAAAGCCTAATTAAATCTTTCAATATTTGCCTAAATGTTGCATTTTTAGACTTCGGGGATTGGTCTTCCCTCTTACCTATTTCCATATTTTTATTGTACGAAGTAGAGATTCCTCCTGACCCCTGATCCTTAAAATCTCATCTCTAGCTTTGGGCATCAAAATTTCATCTTTTGTCTTTCTCCCTTCTCACCTTCACTTCTTCCTTTGAAAATTCAACTAAGTGTTGAGTTTTTGAACTTTGGGTTTTGGGCTTCTCCATTACCTCTTGTGAGTGTCCAATCTACAATCAACTAACAAGAAACATCAATCAAGTCTTAAACATGTTAGAAATCAAACAAAACACTCCCTATGAGATTCTTTGATCAAGAAGATAGGAAAACATGATAAAAGCTTGAAATGAACCCAACATAGCATGTCATCTAGTCTAACTTAAGCAAAATTCCATCCCATAGGGGGAGTGGTGCTCCTTTGATGTGAAAAGGAATCCCTTTTCCCAATCCCAATGATAATCTCCAATGTTGAATGTGATTCCAAGTGTGAGATTGACTCCAAATGGTGAAACTATGCTCAAAATAGATGAAGATGATGAAATGCTAAGTATGAAAATGGCTTTAGTGATAATGGTTGAAGTTGTAGATCCATATTGTGAAGAGAACGATTCTATTTATAGAACTCAAGGTTTGAACAATGAGAGGATTTGGTGAATGTGAGATAAAATCGGAGCCAATGAGAATGTGACACTTGTCACAATTCCATTGGAGGAAGGTGGAGCACATTTTGGGAAATGTGTTGAGGAATGGGGGATGTAAGAGAAATAAATGAGAATGGTTGAGGATTTGAAAGGTTGTAAGAAGAATTTATTCAATGTGGTTGAGATGTGAGAGGATGTAAGAGGAGTTAATGAAGATGTGAAAGGTTTTTGAAAACCTTTGGAGGGAAATTTAATGAGAGGTGGTTGGGAGGAATATTCCTTTGTGAGGATAAATAGAGGAATTAGATAATTAATAGAAATTATTTTCATGTGCAACCTGGTTAGTTGACCATGGGTTGATTTAACTCTTGAGGAGTTAAAAGATGGAGGATTTATTAATGATGATTAGAAAGTGATTTAGGATTAATTAATTCAGAATCAATTAATTGGAATGGATTAGGATATTGTGGCATTTGATTTGATTAATTTAATCAAATGAGAGGATTTAGAGGAATTTAATTAAATGACTTGATTTAATTAAAATATGATGAATATTAGTTAGAAGAAGGGTGAATTAATAAATAAATTTAATTATTTGATTAATAGTTGAATTTGTTGAATTTAACTAAATAATGTTGATTATTTAATTAATTGGTTAGTTCAGGGTGATTTCAGAAGAAACAGTGTTAATTTATCAAAATCAGATGCATAGTATCAATCAGGACTTTTTACATGTCTACATTTTACCCCTCTTTGAAGTGAGGCACATGCTACGTTGGTTCAAAGATTGATGTTGTCAAGATCAAAATTCAAAAATTTCTTTATTTTTTTGGATGCCCCAATGGAAAGTACGCTTGTACACTGCCCCCTCGATATCAAGTGAATTTTTTTATTTTAGGTCAATCTCACGACAAATATGTTTTATGGATGTATGGATGGTTATGAGATGCTTAGACTAACAGATCTATATTATGATGATGATGCAAATGAGATGGTTTTAAGATTCTTAAAATAACAAATCTATATTATCCTAAACAACTTAACTAATGATGCAATGCATGTGAGATGGATAATGTTTCCTATTATAATGATATTCCATGATTATGCAGGATGCAAAAAATTTGTGGATTACATGATACCATGTTAGCATGAAAGAGGATAGAATAATGAGATGGATCAACCCTTGATTCTGAGAAGATGCAGAACTCCAACAAGTCTATGAGTCGTTGATAATTTATTAGATATGATGATGAATGGTGATGATGTTTCTTATCCATGGATTGGGGATGTAAAGAGCATAACTTTCCTTATGTTTGATAACACACATAGATATGATGCATCAAGGAATGAACAACCAGGATGGCGTTGTATCTAGTGAGATAGACTTTGACTCAACAAACAGATAGGAGTATTCGTGTTCACACCTGACATACGAAACCTTATTAGGATGTACCTCAGACATTTCAAACATCTCAGACCGAACCTCCCAATGTAATAGTCAACAAGACATCCAAAACATCCTCCGTACAAACCGAACAAAATTAGCATGACCAAGGTTATATTACAAGAATATCCAACAAGCACAACAAATGAAAGATAATGATCAATGCCCCATTCCTTTCTCTCTAAATCATTTTGAATAGACATCATCAAGAGGTCATTGGAAAGAGCGCAATAAGATAAATCAGAAGAAAAGATCAAGTACACAAACAAGCTAATATTCTTCACACCCCTAGCCAAGACTAAACTAAGGTGATGTCTAATGTTGATGTCCATTGTAGGAAGGATGCATCCTAGGACATGATGTTATCAGATGATTTTGAGACTAACTGGATAATGGGTTATTGATACCAAGAGTTGACTAACTTGTTTACCTAATAACCTAGACTTGAGACCTTGACATTTGAGTTTTCACTTTTAGTTTGCGATACTTGTTTCTGAATGCTTTGCCAAAGGTTGGAGATGATGATCATTTATTATGAGTGAATGTTTATTGTAGGTGAAAATTGAAGTGGGATGGATGATTTTGGGTTTTTTGAATGTTTTTGGTATTTTTGAAACCATTCAGAATGGGGACCCCCTCTTCCTTTCACCTTTGTCGGGTCACTTTTTTCCTTCACCTCATTTTGCATGCCCCTAATTTTGAGCTTAAAGTGGTCAGGAACACTAAAGTCATCATTCTCCAGTTGACCAAATTCATCACCCCAAAATTCTCTAAGTCTTTAGCTTTTGCGGAGGTTCCCCTATGGGTTTCCCTTGGCCTTTTGCCCTAGCATCCTCCAAGCCCTGCGGGTCCACAGTTGTGGGTCGCCCTTTGTGCGGCCCTGTTGTCCCTTCATTGTTCAACCTACAGCCAGCCTGAGACATCCACCCGCATGGCGGGTTCTGCATCCTGGCTTGCCATTATCTCCTAGCCGCTAGTCAGCGGCAAAGCCTTGAGGTCATCCTGCATTGCGGGTTTCGCATTGCCTATCGTTGGTTCATTAATTTATGTGTTCAAACCACTCGTCGGCCACCGTACTATGAATTTAATGTGGGTCATTAATGACCCTTCACCTATAAATAGTAGGTGGCACCTGTCATTTTCACACTCACAAATTTGAATTCTGAAGACAGAGAGAAACAACAATCGAAGCCCGTGCGCCCGCATTAGCTTCTGAGGGATCAAGAACAAGATCTTCGTCTATTCCCTGCACATCTCCCAGGTATGTCCACCTCCTAGAATCTCAGAGTAATTATTTTTCCACAACTAGAACTTGTAAAAATATTATTAAATCTACAAGTAAATCGTTTGAACCTTGAAATGTATTTGGTGGCTATCCTAACAGTTAGCCTTGCACGAAACTCATTCAAAATTTCCTTAAAGTTTGTTCAAGCAGTTCCCTTAAAACAATGTGAAACCCAACCTTATCATCACCGTTCTTCACATGGAACAAACTCCCTTGCGGCCCGCAGCGTCCTCATCGTTTCCCTAGTTAAAGCACAAAGCATCAAAACGTTAAACAAGAAACTTAGGTCTTTAAACCCCTGGGGGTCCATCTGTGTGGGCCACCACTTGCGGGCAACTGTCTTCCTTCTGTTGTTGGCGAATGACCAACCTTTTCCTACCTCCCACCTTACGAACCCCGCCAAAGTCACCTCCATCGAATGGTAAAACAACTAAGTTATGTCATGAGGGTCATTCCCTGTAGGATATCATTTTGCGGCTCGTTGTCCCAGGGACGTCCTTCTCTCACAGCTTAGCTACCCCTCCTTCCCACATCGCAGACCCCATGACCCTTTTCAACGTTCTAAGTCCACACAAGTGCTAAGTTGAAACTATTGTGCAGGCCAATCTCTGCGGGGGCCCGTCTGTGGACCGTCCTGCCTCCTTCGCCACTCCGTAGCATCTAAGTTGCCCCGTCCTCCTGCACTACAAACTCCACCTAGGCTGACTCCCTTAGGGTCTTCAATGAAAACTCTAAGTTAGCAGCATCATGCAGGCTCGTCAATGTGGACCATTGTCTACAGACCGTGGCGCATTCTTGGCCATCCAATAACGAAAAAACTTTAATGACCACTCGATGGCTCCTATCTGTATCTCCCACAATGATTGAACCTTGTAGCATCCAGCCCAGTGCCCGCGGTTCCTGCACTGTAGACTTCACCCTGTGGGGCGTCGTGCCTTGTTCATCGTTGCTTAACGACAGAGCCCCAAACTTCTTTTGAGCCTCCTGCCTCTGCATACCCTAGGCCCACAAGGACCAAGAGACCAATCATATCACTCCAGGAGCCTTAGAACCAATTCCCACATGTGTTATATTGCCTCTTGAAGACTTTGAATGCCAAGATCATGTTGCAGAACTTTTGTTACGGGTGGTTGTTTACAGGTTTTTGTGGCGCAGCGTCGTCCTACTCCTAGTCTCTCCTGACAACATCCAACCTAGGGAAACCTACATCCCTAGACCCACATTACTATATTTGATCCAAAGGATCCTCAATTGATGGATATTGATAAATTTTATGATCTCCTAATGATGAGTTATTGGATCTAACTCTCATTTTGCAGGATTTAACTAACACCTTCCCAAATTTCTAAATGAATACACTTATCATGTCTTTGCATACAAGATTTATGGAACCTATTGCGGGTCCACCGGGGAAGTCTACTGAGAAAGAAAAGGGAAAGAAACATGCATGCACACCGAGAGGGAAAGAGGAGAAGGATCAAATGAAATATCAGTTCCATGGGGTGGAGTGCACCTCCAAGATCAATTCCACTTGGGATTTCATCTCAGACACAAATCTTGGGAATGTGGACATAGATGAATTCCAGAAAAGGGTAATGATCTACCCTATAATTGAGAATGCATGAAATATCAAAGTGAGTGGCCTCGCCAAGGTAGTTGGTTTCCCTCCTTCACTCATTGCTCTAGAGTTGGTTATGGTTTTCCGATAATGTTATCACAACAACAAAAAAATAATTGACCATGATGGCAGAGTGTTAGTATATTTGTTTACCAAATCTATAGGCGAGATGTTCCATATCCGCACATTTGACGTAATGGAGGAAACTGAGAAGGGATATGCTAACAATATATGGAAAGTGGACCCTCTAGGATGCAAGAGACTCATCAACCAACATTGGTTGGAGAAGAGAGGAAGTGTCGCTAAGGTGCCTCAAGAGCTATTCAAAAGTGACTTCCACGAGGAATACCATGACTTGGTCACCCTACTGAGCAGAGTAATGGGCCTCCCTACCGCTGCCTTCTTTGAAGAGTGGATGTTTTACTTCATCGAGGAAATCATCCGAGGTATGAAAAAATCCCATTGGGCTAAGATCATCAATGACAACATGCATAACCAGCTTATGGCTATGAAGAAAATGCCCAAATTCTATATGGCCTCCTACCTAGTATACCTCCTAACAGAAAATTTCTCGTACAAAGGAATCTTTGTCACAAGCAACCTAGAAACAAGGAAAGGGGACCTCAAGGTATACAATCACTACCCCCAATTACAATACAAAAACTTCAAAAGGGAATATCGGAGGGTAAACGATGCCTTCATAGTCCACATCATCAGGCTCCTAGGAGGAGACTTTGAAAGGAGGGTATCACACAACAGTAGACCCTTCATCCAATAGTTTGGGTATCTATTCATACAGTTCCCAAATTTTACATATATCATAATAGAAGGGTTCTCTGACAGGCCCTACAAGTTTCCTCGCTATCCCAATGATCGCATGATCTTGTTGGAGGTTTCACAACAACTATAGAATTCCCACACCCTATTGAGCGACAAACATAGAGCAAGGATCCAATATCCCCTGACCTTCAGGTAGGGCATGTATGCCTATCCCACAGCCCAATGCATGGAGTACTCAGAAAAGGAGTTGGTGGAGTATAACCTAGCCCTCCACACAAACTAAGGGAGAATGGACCCATATGGGAAATTGGTGAAATGGGTCAGAAGACAATATGCTCAGCTTAGGTCAAGGACTTTTGGGCCAATTGCCAAGACGATAAGGAAGTTTGAAGAGGCACTACATGAGAATGACAACTTAATTTGTGAGGTTGGTAATATGTTCCTTGTGCCCAACCAGATAGTAGAAGAGGACGATAACATTGTTGATGATAGGTACAATGTTGTGGTTGAATTGCCTCTACCGTTGATAGACTAGAGTGAAGAAGAGGTCACTGACCTCGATATATTCAAAAGGCCCATTGAGAACATGACCAAGCAGTGGGTAGATGCCTATATTGCTCAACTCAAAGTACAGGGCCCATAGTTAACTTATGGTGATCTCAAGGATGAGCTCGAGAGCGAAATAGATAGTGGAGCAATTGTTGCCACAATAGAGGAGGCACCCAAATCCCCTCCAATGACAAGGTTGAAGAAAAGGAAGGATGCGCCTGAGTGCAATCCCAAGCACAAGGTATACTCACAAAAGACTACAGAAAGAGAATCCTCCAAGAAGGCAAAGAGAACAAAGGGATTCATGAGTGAAATGCCTACAATCGAGGAGGACCCCCAACACGAGGGAGAAGAAGAGACCGAGCAGCCGCATTCACCACTTGTCACTTTCGCTCCTGCTGCTACTACCACCATTACCACTCCTCCACTTTCCACCTCACAAGTATTACCTATCTCATCTCCACCCACTATGGATATCTCATTCCACCTTGCGTCCACCTCACCAATGGACCTAATAATGGTACTAGACTCCTCCTCATCTACTACCTCCCCATTGTCATTTTCCTCGCTCCATCCTCTGCTACCCACTCTCTCTGCCCCAATGCCAGCAATAGCCACAGTCACTATTCCTCCTCTTATTCTGCCACATGCTTTTGCAGTTTACATGCAAAACATGCCCACTAAAGTTTATACGGTGATCATGGACCCTAAGGTAAAGGCTTTCATGGCCGAATTTGTTGCTGCCCTACCTCTTCCTTCACCACCTATAGAGGAACCAAAGATGGAGGTTACCATGCAGATCTCCAAAGAGATGGAGAAGCGTCATGCGAAGCCCCAAAGGGAGGCCATCAAAGATATAGTTGAAGAACCTAAGGACCTTTTCCAAGATGATTACTTTAAGCACCCAAAGGATGGGCTGAACATAAAATTGGAAAAGGTGGCGTCTAACAAAGAAAGGTCACACTCCTCAGAAGAAGATACTGAGAATCTCAACGAAAAATATATAGTAGAAACCTCATATCAAGATTTGGATGAGGATTTTTCCTAGCAACTCAAAGATGTGGGTGAGAAGGTTGGTTCCAAAGGGCAGCTCTCTGAAGCAAAGGTTGGCACTAATGTAAATGTGGAGATACTTGAAGAGCCTTTGCTAATAGGCCAAGATAAGGTCCCCATCCAAGAAGAAGTGCATCCTGAAAAGGAGGAGGAAGAGAAAGAAGAAGATGCACCAAGAAAGAGCCCCGAGCTTGGACATCATGTTGAGCTCAAATGCAAAGAAAGGGATGCACCCCAAAGGGAAGATGTCACTGAAGAAAACATAGCTTCTTCTAGGTTAGACAAAGAAAAGACCATACAGGTTGAAGACTCAGATGAAGAAGAGAGAATTGACCAAGAGGCTCTTGGCCACGAAGAGGAACAACCCCGAGATGAACAAAGAGAGGAAGGTGATCATGAATCACCCAAAGGGAAAACCAAGGTGCCCGGTTGGCTGGAGTGGTAGCTACAAAAGAAATCTCTTGTGGTTGTGGATCCAAAATTCAGGCTCAAAGCAATACTAGCTAGGGCCCAAACAAAGACAAGAAAGGAGAAGAAGCCTCGAGTTCATTCACACATCGCGGTAGACACCTCCGGATCAAGGAAAATACAGATTGCTATCCCTATGACAAACAAGGATGCAGCAGCTAGCTACAACATCTCGACCATCAACCTGGGTCCTGCAACCAAAGAGCAGAAAATAGATGAATTCCAAGGGTTGGTGGCCACAGCAGCGCAGCAAATGAATAAGGATCAGTCCACCAAGGAAGAGTTGAAGGAACAAGTGGCGAATCTCACTGCCTACATCCAACAGTAGACATCCTTAGAGGAAGAGGCTTTGATGACATCATTTGTGCCCCCTCTTCTCTCACAAGATGAATTAAACAAAATGGAAAAGATGAAAAATTGGACCAAGGCCACAATAGATTGGTTCCAACGGGTAATGTATAATGGTGACATGGGCATCTGTCACGCTGCCCAGATGTTCAACAAATTTCAGGATCTACAGAAGCAGTTGGAGGCCACGGTAAAAACATGCAACAAGTTTGCCGAGATATATAGGATCATATATCCTAAGCTCAAAAATATCCTCAAGCTACCTAAGAAAACATGGGAGAAGGAATTAGGGCTCATAAAAGATGATCATTGGCTAGTGGAAACCTAGAAGATGGGCCACGATCACAGAAAGAATGTTTTGGAGAGGGTCTTGCATGAAGTTGAGCTTGGCCTTGAATGGGTTATGGAGCACCAGACTGACAGTGAAGACTACCTCAAAATGATGCCAGACTATCACATGCCTGCCCTAGAGCTAGATCCGGAGAAAATCAATCCATTCTTCCATAAGAAGATGGAGCAAGGGGCTACAGATGTGATGTCACCAGATTTCATGGACTTCGTTGTGAGGGAATTTACTCAGTCTGAGCAAGTTATCAAAGTCACGCCCAAATGCACCAAACACTGGGAGCAGATAACAAAAAGATTCAAGAAGCTGACTTTTCAGATTCTCCAATCTGACATCATGGAATGGGATAAGCTTTAGCCTCTAATTGGAAAATTTGTGGAATATTCCACCCACTAGAAAATTGCAGGGAAGTCAGTCATTGATGATGAACATTTGACAGTGTAGTTGAAAAAGGAAGGTAGACAATAGAAGAAAAAATTGCTACAGTGTCAGGGTCACTAGAGGACAAATAGAGAAAAGACAAAGATGTATTTTATATTGTTATATTTTGGGGGTAGGTGAAACCCTAATGTAAAATTAATCTTGGCCACAAAATGAAAGTAAATCTTGGCCATTCATTTCACTTTTGGAAAACTATAAATAGAGGTCTCTCATTTTAAAAGAGAGAGTTGCGTTGTTTTGTAAAGACATGTTGCAGAAATTTAATGAGAATTGCATTGTTTTGATTGATTCTTGTGTTTATTAACATTTGTGCATGATTCTTCTCCTCAACATTAGATTTTATCTTTGTTGTTCTAAGTTTTAAGTTGCTCTTAGTTGTTAGTTTATGTTGCACTTTAATGGTGAAGAATGTTATGGTGTTGATGTCTTTCTTGTTCATACTTTTTGTTGCTTATTGATGATGAACAACAGTGTAAAGTTAGTCTGAATACTTCTTTATTGCTACACTTAAAATTCATCTATTATTCATGTTTCACAGTGAATAGATAGCTGAAAATCTACAGACCTTAGAAGATTGCACTAATTTCATGAGACTGTAAGATATTTTGGTTAAGAGGAACTTAGTTTTAAGAAGGTTTCCCATTGTAGCATCCTCCATTGTTACTATTCAACATTAATCGTAGGCCTAGGAAACTTTCTATCCCTTATCCCTTTTGACATTTCTTTGAAAATTGAAGTTAAGGTAAAGTTTCAACATTATTGTAAAGCCAAATCTAATGACAAACATGCAAATTTAGATTGTAGCATTTGTAGGCTTTGCTCCTAGTTGAATACCCAAGAAAGATTCCTTCATTTGATCTTGAATCAAACTTTCCCAAACCTTCTTCATCTCTCTTCATAAAGCATCTGCTTCCAAAAAATTTGAAATATTTGACAGATGTTGGTCTCGCCAAAGCTCATAGGGGGTTTTGGTGCTATCCACCCTTAGTTGACCTCTGTTAAGGATATAGACAACAATATGGACTGCTTCCTTCCAATACACATAAGGAAATTTGGCTTCATTCAATATTGTTCTTTCCATCTCTTGAGCAGTTATATTCTTTCTTTCCTCTACTCCATTTTGTTGAGGAGTTCTAGCAGCAAAATAATGTCTCTTTATCCCATGCTCTTCACAAAATTCTTCAAACTCACCACCTCTATCAGACCTTAGACACTTGATTCTAGCATTCATTTCATTCTCAACCATTGACTTAAAGATCTTAAATCTAATGAAAGCTTCTAATTTTCTTTTAAGAATGTGACCCATGTCATTCTAGAGAAATCATCAATAAGTAACATGAAATTTTTTTCACCTTGAAGACTCTTTGTCCTCATTGGTCTACACATATTTGTATGAATTAGTTCCAAAGATTTTATGGAAGAATACTCCTTGGTCTTGAACCTTATCCTTGTATTCTTCCCAATCTAACATTCTATGCACATGGTACTTGCAAGCTTGACAATCCTTGGCATGTCTCTCACTACTTACATGGAACTAATCTTCATAAGGTTATCAAAGTTGATGTGTCCCATCCTCTTGTGCCACAAATAGCATTCTCTTGTTTCTCCTAGAAAACAACTTTTCTCATTCACACCCTTAAGATTGTATAAGTTTCCTTCGGCCCTTGAACCTTTAGCCATCAATCTTCCAAGCTTTGCTTTTCTGATTTCACATCCTTGCTCATTAAATAAGAGATTGTATCCTTTGCTGCACATCTAACTTACACTGAGAAGATTGTGCTTAAGACCTTCAACATAGAGAACATTTCATGTCTTGGATTTTTCGTCAATACTTATAGTGCCCTTTCCACATATCTTTGCTGATGAATTATCTCCAAACTTTACTGGTCCACCATTCCACTTAACCAACTTGATGAACTTACTTTTGTCACTAGTCATGTGACTTGAACACCCACTTCTATTGCTCGGAGATTTGTTTGTCCCTGAGCATGTAATGTTGTTTGGACAACCACTAAATTTGTATTGTTTGTTTCCTTGACTTGCTCAGCATCATTTGCCTTTTGAATTTCTAATTTTGCAAAATCACTTTTGCAAATTTTTGATATATGCCCAACACTGTTGTAGATATGATATGACACATTGACATCCACTAGAGATGCAAGAGAATTTCTACTTGCAAAATTTCTTCCATTCATTTCCAGATTTGCACTCTATAGCGTTATGTCCATACTTAAACAATAACCAAAAAATGCATGATTGAACCTATTTACAGAGGGTCTTCTTGCATGATGAGATCTTTCTTTAGGTCTTATATCAACTTCTTGACTTTTGGACATGGCTTTCTCCAACTCCCTTTTGAGCAAAAGGATCTCCTTCTCAAGCTTTTTACATTCACTTATTTTGGCTTCAATCAGGGCCTTTTTCCTTTTGTTCTCTTTCCTTCCACATTCTAGATCTTCAAGAGCAAAGACAAGTTCACCTTCAAAATCAACTTCACTTTCTTCATCCGCATATTTGCTTGAACTTCCAAAGATCACAATGGCCATAAATAGGGATTCATCTCCATCATCATTTCATGTACAATGGTCCCCTTCATCTGTGGAGCAGTATTCTTCTCTGGAGAGAAGATTCTTCTTGAAATTGTTTCTCTTGAAACCCTTGTTGCTACTTCCATTTTCTCCAAAAGGACATTTAGAAGCATGATGAAAAATTCTACCATAATTAAAACATTTGAATGGTAATTTACCTTTGTATTTGCTTGATCCTTTCTTCAGCTTTCTCACAAAGTTTGCTTCTTCTTCCTTATAATCACTAGGTGATCTAGATGCTTCTTATCTCTTCACAACTTTGAATGTAGCTTCTCTTTTGCATGTACTTTGAACTCCATTCCTCATCTCGTAGGTTGTGAGGGATCCAAACAATTCTTCCATGGTAAGTTTTGTCATATGGGGCTTCTTCAATTGCAGAAACTTTTGAATCAAATTGAGGAAGAATTCTTAGAACTTTCTTCACTACCACCGAGTCAATTATGTCTTCTCCAAGACCTTTGATTCCATTCACAGCTTCATCTACCCAAAGTAGATAGTTCGCTATGTTCTCCTCTTCATCTTCAGATTCTCAAACAATGTTCTATAGGATTGCAACTTTGCTTGCTTCACACTGTCATTTCCTTCATAGAGATTCTTGAGCTTATCCCATATCTCCTTTGTAGTCTTGCATTGCACTACCTTAACAAATTCAAAATTTTCTAACCCACTTAGGATAGCATTATTTGTATTAGCATTGTTCTCATGAGCCCTTTTTGCATTTGGATCAGTGATAGGATGAGCAAGTTCAACATAATCATCTTTGGCAGCTCTCCAAACATCATAACCAAGTGATGTGAGATAGGCATCCATCCTCACACTCCAAAAGGAATAGTTTTTTCCATCAAACTACAGTGCCTTAGAAGAGAACTCCTTTTGAGCCATATGTTAGACTGCACCAAGGAACTCATCTCTGATACCAATTTTTAAAACATAGATATATTGAGAGGGGGGTGAATCAGTATATCCCTCAATGAATTCAATTCAAAGCTTATTAATCAAAACTTGTAACTAGATAGAGCATTCAAAACAAGAGCACACACACAACACCAGATTTATGTGGAAAACCCAACAAGAAAAAACCATGGTGAGAAAGTTGCTTGGAACTACTATCCAAATCCAGCCTCACAAAATGAAACAGTTACAACAGGTTTTAAGGTCATTAACCTAAGGAAGTTTACAACTCCATGCTCAACACTTATAGAATGAAGCTACAACCTCATAATACAACACTTTAATGAATCAAATTATCAACCACCACTACAACACCTTTGTTTCCTCTGGCTCACTGCCTTCAACACTTACACTCCTCTGCTTTTGACTCACTACCTCCAACATTCACACTTGCACTTTTCCCTTCGATTCACTGCCTCCAGCACTCACTTACACAGTTTGGTCAATTCACAACCTTCCGCACTTCACTTAAACTCTTCTACCTTCAGCTCACTGCTTCTAGCATACATCAAATACTTCTCTACAAATTCACACTCATCCCTCTACCTTCAATGCACTGTTTTCAACAAGTTTCATTGATCACTCATTGAACACTTGTACTACTTGATCTCTCATTTATACCTTTCACCAGTATCAAAAAGTTTATCCTTGTTAGCCACACAAAAACGTATGAACATGAAACGTGCAATGGCCATATTGAGTCAACTCCAAAGCATCCGCAGGAAAGGGAAATTCAATGTAGTCCAAGCCAAAAGATAAGTAGGACCAATCTTAACTTTGCACGCATTCCCATGTTGGCACACACCACAAAAATTTGGCACAAACAACTTAAAGTACTAAGTCGTCCCAACAAACACTCAACCCTCAAGATATTAACTCTAGACCACAGGCAGTACCAGAGAGACAAGATAGCATCATGTGGATAACATCATAAGCATCAAATGATATTCAAGAATATTTCCATGCCCTTCTTTCACAACTTCATACAACATTATGCATGTGCAAGCAAACAGACACAAAACCAGTATCTATTGAAAACCCAGACAACACAGTCTTGAGATATAACTTTGACAACATGACTTGCATACACTTCAACAATTGAAACTGGAAGGGAGGCAACAAATAGACATGTAAAACTCATCCTCCAAATCGCAAGACCACAATAGCAATTGTGGAGCATTATTTAGAATCTTCCATGACTTCAATAGTATAGTCTTCACTTTGCTTACTCAGGAAACTTTAGCGATTTCTATGATCTAAAAACATGAATATACATGACTCACACTTAACTCTGTCTATTCTTCAAGCTGCAGGACCATATCCTAAAATGTGGAGGAATACGGAGGAATGTAGAGCATTCTCCGGAGCTTTTCGGAGTAACATCTTGAGCCACTGACTGTAAGAGATTCTTTTATACAAAATACATCAATAGACAGTGAATAGAAGATCCACATAATCATTCACTTATTCATGAGGAACAAGATACAATTGTTATAGCAACTCGTGACATCCAACCTCACACATTATACTTAACTTCCTTATTGCAACATATGCAACCATCCACACACTACCACTTTGGTAACAATGGAGACAACATCAATGACAACACCTGCAACATACTTGCAACAGTTTCTAAAGCTTTTATTAACCACCTCAATTTAACCATTTCTTTAAGGATGATACCCTAGACTAAGTTGAAACATGTATATCTCTTCCAGAATATTCTCCAAAAGTGTTCCATATACTTAGTATCTTTGTCAAACACAATGTTGAGCAATAAAACATCCAGTCACAATTTCCTTGAAAAATAAAATTACCACTTACATAATTTGCTTAGCAACCATAAGTGTCACTTTCTAAAACCTATCCATTGTAAAAAAATAGAATCGTGACTTTTTGTATTTTAGGTAATCTAAGAATTAAGTCCATGCTCAAATGCTCCCATTATCTCTTAGCTACCAACAAAGATTCATACAAACTTGTGTTCTAACTTCTATCTTTCACTAATTGACAAATCTTGTAATCCTACACATATTTTTGCACATCCACAAACATTTGCTGCCAAAAATAACATTCACTTAGTTGTATCTTATTTTGTCATCCAATTGACTAGCCAAGCCACCACAATGCTTCTCCTCTATTAGATTTTTGTACATTCATCCTTTGGGTATGCATAACTTCATTCCTTTATTCAACAAACCTTGCAACAAATAATTTGACTAAAGTACTCTATTTGTATGCATGGGTCCCATGCACATTTTCCATGTCTTTTTTTAAATGTTCATCCTCTACATACAACTCCATGGAATCAAAACCCACAATTGTCATGTGCATATAAGGCACATCTTCTACACAACACATTTGCAATTTAATTACATTCCCCTCTCCCATGCTCTAAGATATATGAATAACTACAATAATTCTACCTATTTCATATTTCTTTGATTTGATTTTACCTTTATTGTTTATGAATTTCAATGCACGATGGTCCACATAGAACACAAACTCTTTTGGTGATAGATAATGTCTAGGTACTAGTTACTCTATTTCCTTTTTCAATTACTAAAACCCACATTCAACTTTCATTGTCTAGAAAAATTGCTTCCTTTCACCCCACTAAATTTGAAAGGAAATATTCTTGTAACATAATTAGTAGCAAACCTCAATTCTAAGTTACGATGTCAAGTTAAAGGAAACTAAGCTTGCAAAAGCAAACTAAATAATTCCTACATTACTCCCATGAGAGAATCAATGCAAATAAGCTACAAATCTAATGACTAATTAGTACACAAAAACACGGCACGATATATAATGGGAAACCCTTCCAAAAAAAAGCTAGCTCCAAAGCATAGATAATGTATTTTTCAATAGATTAATTACAATAAACTCATAGAGTATTAGTGTTTTATCAAGAGTACAAGGAGATCTTAAACCATTGGCTTCATGGTGTCAACCTACCCACAAAAGACACTTTGAACATATACTCCCCATTGTGTATAAACCAACATCTTGGCCATATACTACAATGTCACAACTACAAGCAACAAGAAATCATTTGAGGAAATCTAGTAGCATAACCCTAAAATGTGTTCCTCCTTAATACCACTAATGCATACATCTAATATATAAACAAGTCCAAAATCTGAAACCAATGATAGTTTTCAATACCATGTGCTAAAACCATGGAGATATTCATAAAAGCACAAAATATTGGACATATCTATCTATTTAGCAAGATGATCTCATGCATTAGCCAAAGAGCCTCCTTAATTTTCTAGTCTACACCTAACTCCATCTTTCCACACTATTTTCCCAAAGTAACCATTTAAGACCTTACTAGTGTCAAAGTCACATTTATGACTTTGATGACACCAAGTGCTACTTACAACTTACCAAATACAAAATATTTTTTTTACATGTGGTGAATGATGCCATATCAAGTGGGGCACTCATCCTATGTGGGCACATAATTAATGCAAATTACAATAACTATAAACATTACCAAAGCAAGGTGTATGGCACTTGATCCCAACATTCTCTCACTTGTCGTATACCTTGCAAGAGTAAAAGTAACAAAGATTAACTAATCGTTAAAGGACACAATCATGTTGCATCTGAATTATAAAACCATATGCTCCTCCAAATAGGCCTAAGTACCCATCACATAATCCTATTCTATAGTTGAAATAATGCCCATAGCTATTCACCCTCACATCCAACTAACATCCATTCCCACACCCAAGGAATGAGACCTAAGCTACTAATCATCCATATAATCCTCAAAATAGTCCTCAAAATTGACATAACTCAAGACATACTTGTCTACAAAGATAAAAGTCATAATTCAAGAAGTATGCACATGAGAAGACAAAACATAACTAGAATACATCTAATGAATGAGTGGACAAAACCTATCAAATCATTCTACAGTGAGTGTCTTGAACTCGCATCTAGCTTCAAATGTGGGCTCCTCATTCTTCCTACCGAAACCTCATTGAGGGTCTCCTTTCCAACACTTAATCACCAAAACCTAAGAGATCTCTAACCTCACTCGAAACTCAAATCACCATAAAAAATCTCACTATAAGAGCTTCTCATGACATCATGATTCATATCTTCACACTAGAAGATCATTTATCTCCAACCAACAAATTTACTGAAAAGTAACCATATCATACCAAACATGAAATTGAAAGTGATAGTGATTTATATCTTTTCACAACACAATAAAACATCAACACTAAATCTCCCACAAAAGTGTTCCAAAGCTATCTATGGCATTGTGATAAACATCTCCTAAAGTTTAAAGATGACATATGGGATTAACACAATCAAATAATTTAATTGTAGCACCAAGAGTTTCCAACAGGAAAAGTAAAAACCACCTCCAAAACAATAATGATATCTAGCCAACTTAGGTGACCTAGGTAACTTGTGTGAACCAAAGAAAGCCATCGTTTGGGAACATGGTAAAGGTCTAATATATTGGAACAACACCAATGAACAAGGTTTTGGTTGAAACCTATCATAGAATCAAGTCCAAATTTGGGGTCACAACCCATCCTAGGTCCAACTCGCACAACTTGGGTTGTTGGGGGTACCTATCCAACTTGAGTTTGCATGTATTGCAATTGATCAATAATTACCATATTCTTTGGGGACCTTAGTAGCAAACTTAGGTGCAAGATAAAGATTTGGATGGGAGATAAGTTAGCAAGAGAGAATGTAACCTTTTGACCCCTAATCATTTTTTTATGACTCACTATATGGCAGTTGAGTGAATTACGTACAGTAAATGATGTAGTTGAAGATGAATGGAATTCAAGTATCCCTTTAACTATCACTTGTAGTATTGTAGGAGTAAAATAAAATCATCTATCTGATTACTTGTGGCAAATTATGGATAAAATCAAAAGATATATCAATAAGAACACTAGATAAATGAAAACTATTCTCAAATGTGAAATCATGTGCAAAGGCCAAAAATTAGTGGCAAAACAAATAAGAGGAATTGAACCAATGAAATTTTGTATCCCTCAAAGTTAAGTCTATATCACCTTATCAATAAGGTGTCATCAAAGTAATCATAATTAGTAAGAATGAGTTGACATAAGTGTCACTGGAACCAACAAAGACATCTTGCAACAATTATTTACCTAAAGTAGTAATGTCATCATGTAGTGTAGCATAAAGTGTCATGAATATTCCCAAGCATGCTACATCATTGCAAATCCAAAGGAGAAGAGAAAAGTATTTAGGGTAATATAGCATGCTACATATTACTAACACCAATCATAGGGAAAGGAGTGGCTAAGTGAAGCTCACAGTGAGATGAGAGTATCCAAAACAAAAGGAACAACAATCACCAAATCTGTAAAGCAATGAAAGATCACCCACACAATACTTATATCCATATAAAACATACCTCTCCATCTATAAAATAGGGCATAATAGTATCAAGGTTAGAAGGATCACATCACCCAAAGGAAAGGAATATATTAAAACCAGCAAGGTGTGTTTTTTTCCTAACATGAGCTGGAAATGATAAAAACATGTTGAAACTAATGCTCAGATCAAATTAACTGCCACTTTCACACGAAAAATCATCATTCTTACACAATGGTTACTGCATTAGGGACAAACAAGTCAATGTGAGTCCAAAACATAAGTAAAAAGTGCAAGGTATGCAATTTTCATGGTTACAAAATACACCGTATTTTAATTTGAAACACTTTTTCATAAATTTCAAACAGCTTATCCAAACAAAACAAAAAAATCGATATGTAGGCTTTAATTTATTACACATCAAAACATTCAGAGGTCAATTTACAACTGTAATTAGTTTTCACTTAAAACCATCAATGTAGGATTCGTTTGTACCATTGACAAGAGACCAAATCAACATGCTTATCTTCAATGAAAGTCTTGAACTTCGGATTTTAAATATTATTCGGACTCAAAAGTCAGTTTATAAATTTATTATAAGTTAGACACATAGACCCATAAATCGAGGTCAATTGCAGTCTTCTATTTTAAATCTTAAAATATTTTTCACATTTCTTTTCACAGATTAATAGATCTACTTTAAAAAGATAAAGTTTTGGTGGTTTAAATTATTCTTATTTTTGTTTTAGATTTGTTGCTACAAACAGGCAATCGTCATGTCAAGACCAGTTTTCCATGGTTTATGATTTCTGCTCGCTGTTCTTTCTGTTATCAAATTCAACCATGAGGACAGGCTTCCTAGTTTTCATTCTTGCCATTTTAACAAATTTAACTTGATCCAACATTATATCAATTTAAACTTCAATCTGATCTGTAGCACCATTGATTAACAAAGCGATGATACTAAAGTGGAAATTCTGAATAATATTTACGAGAAAAGACACAACGTAATTGTAATGGGGACAATTTTCGGTTACAAGTAAAAAAATGTTCATATAGACATTTCACACCAACTAATCTACATAACTCTACCCGAACTGCCTTGACCTCATAAATTTGAGGTCTTCAGGATAAAGAATTCTCTTGTATACTGCTCTTTACTAATAACTGTCGCTATTTGAAAGAACCAGCAACAATCCCACATTGCTTCACTTATTGACACTGAAACCTATGGTAAGCTCATCTGATAAACATTGTGGAATATCTCTATTAAGCTTGCTTCTGTAACCTGTGTGTCAGAAACCTGCATGAACTGTCCAAAATAGGCAAATTATGGTGTTTCTTGCAATGTATAGAATAATTTATTTGTCAGAATTAAATTACCAAAATTGCTGAAGCAATGGGCAATGCTGGTGATGCCTTTAATAAAGATTCATTACCCCTTTGTGTCAAATCCACAATCTATTCACAACCAAAGAGAACAGCGAGCAATGAGAGGTATGATTAGAACAGCGAACAATGAGAGGTATGATTAGACTAGTTCATCTTACATACCAACTCAATTCTTCACAGAATAGTCTAAGAAACCAATCATATCTCGATCTGATCTCTTTGATCACATACAATGCCAATTAGCATTTGCGCTCAGCAACCTCAAAGCAATTATTCAACAATAAACATTCTCTACAACTTAGCGCCGCGATGTCCGAGGTTTGGGCTTTGTAGATTTCTGCAAAGACAAACCCAGCAGTTAATTCTTTTTCTCAGAAAACTATTACTCACTTGAAAATATCAGACCACACAGGATGGGCATACTGTTAAGAATGAAATTTAAATTTAATACATCAAGAGAATGTTTTCTACAATTACTTTAAAGATTTAACCAGATGTTTAAATAAATTTGACATATTTAAAATGGCATGGAACTGTGGTAGCTCTTGCTTGCTTAAGCCTTGAACATTTCTCCGCTTGCATTCCTCATATAAAATATTAAATACGCTAATTTGATTTCCACATAATACCTAAATAAATATTGGACACAATTTCTGATTTTCTTAAGGTTTAGAATTTGGTAGAAAACATCAGCTAGGAGCATCACCTATATTAAATTTTCCTCTGCTGCCATCAGGCTAAACATATAACATGTCAGATATTCAATTCTTTTTCCAGGTGAAGTATTTGCAAGGAATTTCTTCTGGAATATAACGGATCTACAAAATTATTTTCAAATAGTAAAATTTTCTCCGAATGTAATGGTCCTAGCATCCACGGCCACGATTCATTGTGGTTCTTCTTTTGTTAAGCTGAGGTAGAAAGAAAATGGAATAAGCGATCAATTTGTCTGTTCTAGAAAGCTGGCAATAGTAAGTGAGACCTACTTCTATGGACTTCTGGTCTGGTTCTACTTCTATTTTTTAAAATATTGGATGGCAAACAGCGTTTGTACTAAATAATAAAAAGTTTTTCCAAGCAAAATTTTACAACACATGATGCACTTAATAGAGCTTCAAAAGAAAATGGGAAGTAACTTCAACTTACGGTATTTGTTCCAAAACTTGAACCTGAAGCATTTCCAGCACCTGCATTTAAAGAAGATATTAGATAATTAATAATACCAGGGTATGAAAGTGTAACAGATAAAACCCTCCTTTTTTGAGCAATTACAAGTGAGAAAGAAGAGCAGAATTATTGTTATGGGTCATCTGAAAATGTATTACCATTCACAAATACAAGCAAAAAGTCTATACCAACATAATATTTGGAAGTTAAGCTGTCACTTTCAGACATGGCATGATTACAAGGCATCTTTATCAAAAGCGTAAACTAGAATTGAAAAATCCTCCCAAATATTTATTACCACCAAAAAGGCTTGTAGAAGCTGAAGACGATGCTCCAAACAAATTTGGAGTGTTCCCTGAAGATGAACCAAATATATTACCAGAAGTGGACCCTGCATACATGTTGACATCACTATCGTCTGAGATTTTCAAGTCACGATAAACATAATTGAGTAATTATTCTGTCTGATATATATTCTTTAGAAAGGTACGATCTTCCTTCTGATAACTATAGTATTCCTTGTTACTGTAAAGTGGCAGGTAATTGTTATGACGTTACCAAATTTTCCTCTTAACTCTAAAAAACTTAAAAGTTCTTACTGGAATTTTGAATAATATCGGCGTACTTCATACTCATATCACATGAAAAAAGGCTTCTTATACAAACCTAATGCACTTTATACAGCTGTTGCATTTATCCTATTCCAATAAAAGCAATGAAGAATAACCAGCAGCCCAACAAATACCAAGGAATGGCCCGTGATGAGGCAGCAAAATGATTTTTTAACATCCATTTATCTGATGATTTTTCAAGATTCAGATGCATTGTTTTGAGTTAATCTACATTACAATATTTCATGAGTAGTGGCTTACAAGAACCAATGTCTCATCAACATATATGGTCAGTCCATCTAGCACTCATTGCATCTAGGTGATGCTCACAGCCCACAGGACCGAAATGCTGAGTGGACCATTACTGCAATGAGTGCAAGTGGATTGATCATTCATGCTCATGAGAGTGGTTTTTGTGAACCACAACTCATGAAATATGGATTGATGTAGATTGACTTGAAACTTGCAGCTGAATCCTGATAAAACATCACACAATTCTATGCGGTCTGGAAACACCACTGCTATAAAGACATTAATTATTTCCTTAATATTAGTTGCAAACATTGAACTAGCATATGCCAGAGAATCAACCTCACAATTCAGCAAAAAAAAATTAGAAGTGTATGACAAAGAATCTAACAGTCAAAGGAGTGATGATTTTAGCTGACAGATATTGCAAATTCATATAAAAAAAATATACCATTCAATCAAGGAAAGACTCAAGACACTGTAGCTGTTCTGAGATTAATTCCTTGAAAACCTATGCTTCAAATTCTGTTACACCTTTCCAAGTATTAAGATACGTTTGGCTTTGATATTCTATGAACATTTGTTTGTCAATAAATTGACAGTTTAGCCTTGAACATATCTTGGAGCAAAAAAATTTTTAAAATAAAAAAAGACATTTTTATTTTTTATACTCACAGTTAAGCTGTATGAAATGTTCTCCAAAGAATACATACCTGTGCCAAAAGCTGGCATAGAAAATACTGATGAAGTGCTTGCAGTTGCTGTGGCTACTGGGAAAGAGGAAGAAGCATTCGCCCCAAATATTGAGGATGTTTGTGAAGACCCAAACATTGTTTGTGTCTGTGAGGCCACAGAAGAACCAAAAAGAGAAGCACCAGTTGAAGAGGCCGTTGGTGCTGACAAAAGAAAGGATGAACTTGAAGAGGATGATGCTGGAGTGTTAAACATAGAAAACCCCGCCCCAGAAGAAGAAAAGGCCCCCTGACTTGACTGTGTAGAATGAGATGCGTCTGAAAATGCAGTTGCAGGTGCTGCTGAACTTGTGAATAATCCAGTAACCTGGGTAGAAGGCTGTGAAAAGGATGAAACATGCAAAGCTGGATGAACTCTCTTTGCTGCTGCTTCTCGCTTTGCTAGTTCCCGTCTATCAGCCTCAAGGAAAGGATCACTCTCATCTCCCCTGCGGCGTTGATCAGCAAGATAAGCAGCACGCATTGATTCTATTCGTTGATGGATAGTCTCAACCTGCAAATTGCATAAAATATTAGACATCAGAAAATAAGTACATTTATGATCACAAGTACTTCCCAAGCCACCCCATGAGTAGATTAGAGATTGAGAAAAAATTGTTATGATAATATGGCAAAAGCTAAAGAGATGATTATTGGAATGTACGGTTGTGCCCCATTGTAAGGGCCACCTCCTCAAGGGATTTTCTATAATCTCCATACGGACTGCATTACAACTTAAAGGCATCAATATTTTTAAATTACACACAATATATGTATATATATTTAGACTTTACCACAAAAAAAAACACTTTGTTACACAGCAACACATCTCCCCATTGAAACCCACATCCCCATCCCCAAAGCCATTTATAGGACATCAAGATGCCAGGGGACCCCATTGAAACCCACATCCCCATCCCCAAAGCCATTTATAAGACATCAAGATGCCAGGGGAGGTCCCCTGGCCATCCCCAATCTGCAGAAAATTTCCAGAATATCCCCAAGACACCATCCAAAAAGGGGGAGTGCTGTTGGGATGTTTGGCTGTCCCCAAAACAGCATAGTACATCCAGACATCTCTAACAGCAAAAAAAAAGATTGCTATTGTCTTATAAACTTTAAAATGGCCCACAAGCCTTCCCAAACCCCTTACGCAACCCTAAACACATTTAAACATAAACCACATCTCCAAACTTGTTTTTGCCAATCATTTGGGATTTTTGCTTGAAGAAGAGGAAAGAACGGCAATGAAGTAAAGAGGAAGAAGATTTGCAGCCACTCTCTGCATTGAAGGTCATTTTCATTCATTGCAAGGTATGCCAGAGTCATTTTTTTAATTTATTTTCATTTCTTATTCTTTTATTTTTGTCAAAAAACTTAGGGAGTGTTTTTGCTTTTTTATTTTTTCTGATTGATATTTTCTGTCACACATTTGCAAGTAAAAATGAGCAGCCATGATGAGTGTCAGATTAAGAGTGAAGAAGTGAATGTCAACCTAAACCAAAATGAAGTTAAAAGAGTAATGGAGGTTCTCATTCTTCTGAAAATACAAGTATTGTTGCAACAAACCATTTTACTTTCCCTTCACCCTCTCTCAAGGACTTTGCAAAACGCCCTTGATACAATTTGACACCATTTTGTCTAATGTTTGCAATACTAATTTTCATGGGAGCTATAGTAGGGTTGGACAACATTTATTAGGTGAGAGTGGACATGGGATAAGGGTTTGTGAGAAAATACAGTTTTAACTAAAGGTTGGAAAGGCAAAGTTGGTTAGGGAGACAAAAACTAGTAGACATGCATCCATGCCAATATTCAAGAGTATTAATGTATTAGATGTTGCTAGTAGGGGAAAGGGTTACAATAAAAGGAAGAGGAAGGCCACTTCTATCACAAGTGGCAAAAATACAGTGGCAGAGTAGTTGAATTTGCAACTGCATGAGGATGTTGATGATTGAACAGACAATTTTTTTATGCTCGTGCCATCCCATTTTATGTGGCATAGTTTCCTTATTTCAAAGAGATGTTGGAAAAAACCCACCATCAAACTCTCTTATGCTCCTTAGATAACATAGATAGTGTACCTTCTCCTCTACAAACAATATTCAAAGGTGAACATATTAATGGAAGACATGAGACAAACATGTATTAGACTAAATTGTTCCATTGTCATGGATGAGAAGATTGATATTCGATATCAGCCACTCTTTAATATTATTGTTAAATGTCTTATTAGTTCATTCTTTCCTAGTGTTGTTGATTGCTTTGAGAAACCTAAGACTGTTGATGACCATTTTGGCCTTTCGAAGGAGGCCATAGAAGAGGTTGGGCCTTCTAGTGTCATGCATGCTGTGACAGATTCAACTTGTGTTTGAAAGTTAGTTGGTTTTACAATTGAGAATGCTTACAAACACATATTTTGGACTCAATGTTGTTTAGATGCTTTGACCAATGCTTCAAAAAACATTGGATAATAGATTGGGTGAAGGCAATGATGGCTGAAGCTAGAGACATGCAAATATTTGTATGTAACCACCACACACCACTTGCATTATTCCATTGCTTCTCGAAGAAAGAATTTCTCAAACCAATTGAGACTAGATATGCTAGCTATTTCAATTTTATTGGGGATGTTATAGATGTAGGAGGCTCTACAATCCATGGTGGTTTATGGAGAGTGGAAGAAGTGGGCTGAATCAAAGTCGAAAGACAAGAAAAAGGTGAGACAAAAGGTGCTTGATGATGCTTGGTGGACCACTATTAGGTAGGAATTTTTCATTAAAAAATTAAATATGTTAGTTTTAATTTTAGATTACAAAACAAGACAATCACTGAGTAAAGTGATATATGCCAAAGCCAATCACACTGAAGAAACAAATAATAAAGAAGATGAATAAGGCAATCTTGCATTCAAAACTTAAATCTTGATTCATATTACAATATTCAGATTCTGATCATCCAGATCGCTCGAAGCGCAGGAGAGAGCATAAGTCTGATACACACTAGACTCTTACTAAAGACTGGAACTCTAAGCCAAAGTCATTCTGTTTTTGAAGGCGTCTTTGGGGTCCTCTTATAGGAAGAGACTGATTCCACCAAAGCAAAGCTTTTACCTTCTAATTTACAAATTTTGAGATCCGTCAATAGAAGAGAGACACGTAAAAGCATCTTGTCCGTAGCAACACCAAAAAAGGTAAATGCATGAACATGGACAAGAACCAACCGACAAACCTTTTTCGTAGCCATAATTAAAGGCGTGAACAAAAAAAGTAGACAACCGTGATTAAGACACATGTCACGTACATGCCGACTTTACACCCAAAAGTCACTATGGGGATTTTGCTTTTTATAGGGTAGCATCCTATTGTCACATCTTAACGTGGGTGACATCACGGCACAAACAAGCCCTTGTGCTAACTTTTAGAACGGAATTGGATCTAAGAGATCGTCTGGTAGTTCTTCAAAGACACGCTCCCAATCTTCACTTCTTTCATTGAAGACATGATCGACTTGAACCATGTAGTCCTGAGAATAAGCAATATCTTGTTCAAGTCTGGAAATGACCAATGCCGGTTGCAGGTGTATCTCCATATTATGAATCTTTACTTGTGCTTTCCACAGCTGCCTGAGAGGGTAGAATTCCAATCTTGGGAACCTGTATCCAGATCTTGGATAACACATTAAGTAATGCGTTAAATCGTTACAAATTTTATGATTTAAATTTGGATACAAATAATTAAAGAATTCTTCCATATCAGAATTGAACCTTGCACCAATTAAATCTGCATAATCTTCAAAAGTATCTTGATCAAAAGTAATTCGAGTTATTAACCCAAATTTTATTCCTTTTAAAATATTCATTTTACTGGCTTTAGACCAGTTCATTCCAAAGAGACCTTTGATTCGCAGATGAATTGCATTTCTTCCACACCAGAATTTTATTGGGGCAGTAGTTAAACCAAAAGCTTCTTTAAATTCAACTTCTTCATCAGGTTCAACTAGAGACTGGTGGTGATAGGTGATCAGATCTTGGAGATTCCTGAACCATTTATTTAAGAAATAAGATTCTAACAGGGTAATCACTATTTCTTTTGGAAGAGTGGGGAGAGATATGACATCCCTTTCAACATGTACCATATACATTCCTGTTCCGTCTGGTCTATACCAATCTGGAGATAGTATTTCAAGATTAGTATAGATTGAACCTGCCATTTCTCTGGTCAGAGTATCTGCAAGAGGGTTATTTTCTCCTTTGATCCACTCAATATCGAAATCAAAACTGAGAAATTCAAAATACCATCTTGCCACTCTACCTTGTGCTATATCCTTATTGGGTTTCTTCTTTAGCAGGCTTCTCATGGCTTGACTATCAGTTCTTACAGTAAAATGAACTGGTTTAAGGAAGATCTTGAATTTATCCAATCCATTCTTTACTGCAAGAATCTCTTTTTCATAAATGTGATATCTGCCTTGAGTGTCAGTAAAAGTTCCTGATCTGTAACCGCAGATATTCTTTTTACCACTTTCTTCTTCCTGTATCAAAATAGCTGACCAGGTATTATCAGAAGCATCAGTATATAGAAAAAGTGGGAGTTCTAATACTGGATTTTGTAAAGCAGGCAAAAATTGACATTTTGCTTTAATCCTTTGGACTGCTTCTGTTGCATTATCAGACCATCCTTGCTGACCATCTTTGATATGAGCTTGTATCAACCTTCTATCTTCAGCCAGTCCTTTATAAAAAGGAGAAATATAATTCAAGCATCCCAGAAACCTCTGAATTTGTTTCTTGTTTTGTAGTATATCTGGAAATTCTTGAATCCTCTGCAATATGTGGGGTTGAAGTAGAATTTTACCATTACTCATATGTAGACCAAGAAAATCTATTTGGTCTTGTCCTATTACCAATTTCTTTGCGGTCAGGCATATCCCATGCTTTTGTATGGCTGTGAATAAGGCTTCTAAATGCTGCAGGTGGAGTTCAACCGAATCAGAAAATATTAAAATGTCATCAATATAAACAGCACAAAAATCTTTTAAATTTCTTAATGCCTGGTCCATTCGCCTTTGAAAATAAGCTGGGGCAGTGCATAGGCCAAAAGGCATTACGTTCCATTCAAATAGTCCTTGAGGAACTGAGAATGCTGTTTTATATCTATCTGATTCTTTAACCTTGATTTGCCAGAATCCTGACTTGCAGTCGAATTTTGAGAAAACCTTTTTATTAGCAGCCCTTCTGATTAAATCAGTACTAAAAGGTATAGGATAATTAAATGGTAAGATAATATCATTGAGAGGTTTATAGTTTATACACAACCTCTTTTTTCCTCTGATCTGCTCTGCTCTCTTGTTAACTAAAAATGTTGGGCAAGCAAAGGGGCTTTTGCTTGGGCGGATGAAGAGTCCATTTAATAATTCTTCTAGCTGCTCATCCATTTCCGAAGTTTCTGTGGGACTCATAAGATAAGCAGGTTCATGGGGGATGACTGACATGCACTCTGGCCTTATCTGGATTTCACAATCTTCATGATCTTGAGACCAGAATTGTAGCGGGTTAAGACTACAGCAATTCTTCTCAAATTTTTGCTTTACTTTGAGAAAGATATCTGTATCTTTTTCTGCTACTTCCTTTACTGATTCCTTCTTCTTTCTGCTATTGTCAAATTTATGATTAACAATTTTGAGAGCAGGTATTTCTAACTGGCCATCTTCATGCCTGAGGGCAATCTTATATTTCCAAAATTGAAGAGGTTCATATTTTGTTAGAAATAGGAATCCTAGAAGAACATCATCTTCTAAATCATTGTATTCAATGAAATCAGTAATGAAAGTTTTACCCATGATTTCCATATGGACATCTTGTGCATATCTTCCCATATTGATTCTTTCACCATTAATAGCATAGCTTTGTGGAATATCTTTTCTTTCTTTCCAGTAATGGGGAGGGATAGCATTAGTTTTTGCTAATGACCTGGAAGATCCTGTATCCACAAAAGCATCAAGTGGCATTTTCTTATAACCAGGAAAACAAAAATTTACTCTTATGTAGTTTCCATGGTTTGCCAAAAGTAAAGAGCAAGAGCTTTCTTTCCTTTTCTGTATGAGGCTATTGCTGCTGCTGCTAGCTTCTGAATCTGCAGATTTATTTTCTTGATCTACTTTAAAAAGTAAATCTTTTATTTCTCCCACCTCCGCAGAGAGATTTCTGATCTCTTTTTGTTGTTTAAGAAGAAGTCTCTTACAATCTGCAGTATCTTCTAATAAGAGATCAAACTTCTTAAAAATACCTATGATATCGGGATCATCGGAGGAGGACCTTTGTTTGGACTTTGAGGAGGAAGATTTATCCACATGTTTTTGCCAAGGAGGTATCTTATACCCATGTGGTTCTGGATCATTCTTAGAAGGTTTATGTTGTAACCGGAGCTGCTTCTCAGTTTCAGCTTTATCTGCTTCTAAACTTTTTAGTCTAGAAAGATGTTGATGAACAGCCTTCTTTCTTTCTTCTCTGGTTCCTGTCAATTTGTAAGGGTCTTTAGACTTTTCAACTTGTATCTGGATCTTAAGATCAGATAGATTTGATTTTAACAAAGAAACAAGAAAGTCTTCGTTAGTGTCTGAGAGTTCAGACGAAGAACTAGAAATGGACAAATTTTTTGAATGTCTATTTCTATCCTTTAAACCCTTAAATTTCAACATGAAATTTGATTCAGGAACTTCTTCAACTATTTCATAAAGTTGGTGAAGATCTGTAAAATGGCTGCTCCTGACCACTTCCCAATCTGGGTTGTCTCTTTCAAAGACAGCATAAATCCTTGTACCGGGATTTAATTTTTTCGGACAATTTGTAGCATAATGAGGTCCTTTGCAGATAAAACATTTTATATGTTTTGGGACAGAATGATCCTTTTTGTGTAACAAAAATGGAGGAGTTTTATGAGATCTCCTTCTTCTATAAGGAATTGCCTTGTAATTCCTTTTTCTTGAATGACCATGTTTACTTCTTCTGAAAGTAAACTCACCTTCATGGTATTTATTTTTTGAACATTTACTGCATCTACATCTACTTCCACATTTATTCTTTTTGAACTGTTTTAACTGCTGAAAATCTTTTAGCTGATTGATCGGAGGAAGATCACAGAATTCTTTCAAATTACATGTGTAATTGTATTCTTCCTTATTCATCTGTAGAGAACCTAAAAGACATTGTTTCTCTAACTTATATCTGATCAATCTTTTGACAGTAGGAAAATTTACATCATCAAGCTGTTTATTATCTTTCCTGATAATATAATCCTGAGCCCATGCACCTAAACCACAAGGAAGAGAATTTAAATAATACTGCTTGGTGGTTAAGTCATGCATTTTATTTGCTGCTACCATGTAAGATTCAAACATGCAATTATAAGCATCAAACTTAGCTAAGTTCTTAAGCTTCATAGATTGCAGAATCTTATTAGCTTCGAGTGCTTGATTTGATATGTCATCGCAGAAGAGATCTGTCAATAACCATTTGAACTCATCAAAACCAGCTTGAATAATATCATCTTTCCCTATATTTGTCGGATCTACTAAAACAGGATCTGTAGAGGAAGTAGGAGTAACTTTAGGCATTGGGCCTATGTCTGGTAGATTATTCCACCAGTTTCTCAATTTGCCAGCCATGAGTCTGACAGAGTAAAGAACTTTTGCAGGTTCAGTCCAGGTACTATTTCTATCAAACAGATTTTCTAAAGTATCTGTCCAAGTACAGATAGCTTCATAAGGATTGACCAATTTGTCAATGTTCAGAATGTAGCCACTAGAGGCATAAGGACGCATTTGCTCTGGCCTTAGATTTTCTGATACTGGATCCTGCATTTCAATATCCATTGAGAGTTTCTTCAAAGACTCCCAAGGTTCAGTCTCTTCTAAAACTTTATAGTTAGAGAGATCTAAAGAATTGTTATCCTCACTAGAAGAGGAAAAAGAATCACTATCAAAAATAGTTAGATTATGAATATCTGAGGACTCAGCATTGGATTCTTTATTTGCATAACCAGGTTCATCCATAAAAACTGGTTCATCCTGTTCTTCTTCTATGCCTAATTCTTCTAGCCAATCTTTTTCAACAATAGGTTTGGTTTTAGTGGCTAAAGAATGTTCTTTTATTTTAGGCATATCTGTATGTAGAGATGCTTTTCTTATTGAAGCTTTTCTTGAAGAAGTAGTTATATCCTTTTCTTCACGAAGGGGTTTCCTTCTTTCGATCATAACCTTTTGTGAAGGGATTACCTTTTCTTTTCCCTTTTTATCTTTTCCTTCTTCTTCTGAACTGTCTTTTCCAGCTTGTGCTACTCTGATCTTTTTTGTATATAATCTGACCTTTTCTAATTTTCTGGCTACCGTGTCTAGAAGTATTTGATTTTCAGAATGAGCTGATCTTCTAGAGGTCTCATTAACCTGTTGGTCTCCATAGATATGTGTCAGATAATTATCTTGATGTTCCTGTGAAGAGATGGTTCTCTTTACAGAATTATGAACTTGAGTAACATCATAGTTAACACTGGAAATGTCGTTTGACAAAGTTCCACAATAATGCTCTACATTTTTAAGAATTGAAAAATGTTTTTGCTGATCTTCAGAAACTATATCAATCTTAGTTACAGCATCTAATGATTGTTCAACAGAAGACCTTAGATCTACTGCCATATCATCAATGTTATCTTGGGCAGAAATCATCCACTGAGAGATCCAATTTCTCTGAGCTTAAGAACTTTTTTGTTTTTTACCCAAGTCTGTATGAAGTCTAGCTTCATATTTTCCCCATGATTTTTTCTCAGGATTTAAGACTGTAAAAGTCTCAGAAGTAGGCCACCTGCCTGGTTCATAACTTGTAATCTCCTGTTCCTGATGATTTAATTCCATCTTGTATTTATGTCTCTTTTCTGAGTTTGCTCTTGGAAGTTTGGACTTCGGGAGCTTTTCTCTTATCATGCAGCTCTTCTCATTCATCTTTGTGAGCTTAATTCCTTTACCCTTCTGATCTGACTGCTGATCATTCTTTGAGGTCAAAGAAAGTCTTTTACTAACTTGTCTTGCAAGTTGGTTTATAAGTTCAGGGTCTGAGCTAAGATCAGAAGATACTGCTTTGGAGAGACGTGGAATATCAGATGTTTGTTTGTAAAGGGGAATCTGATTAAGGTTAGAACCTAATGATTCTTCAGGGTTATAGTCAATGAATGGTTTGTTAGATGTACTAGGGAAATTGCGGGATAAAGAATAAGATCTTGGTAATCTAGAGGAAGCACCACTAGACGAAGCTTCAGGTTGTATAAATAATGATTCATCTGGTAGAGTGTGCAAATCAATACTCGCAAGTCTTCTACTTTGTTGTCTGGGTTTTCCTGATAGAAAACTATTGGAAGACGTTGGAAGTTTTTGGAATTTTGGCTGGGTTTGATTGATGAGGGTTTCTATGACAGGGAAACCTATATCAAAACCAGTTGCATCTATATGTCTACCATAATCATCTACGTTTGAATTTGCTTCAGTATAACTTACCCCCGCAGGAAAAATGGAAGGAGGAAAAATGGTATTAAGTAATCTATATACACATCTACCACCTATAGTAGCATACACAGAGTCAGGTTGTAAAACAACACCTTTAACTTGTAAGAGAAGGCAGAAAGCAGATTGGACATACTTGTCATCAAGGTTTATGGTGAAGTTAGGTCTTACAGATAACAATGCATCACCACCCTTTTGTTCATCGGAAGATTTTACAAATCTACCTCTGAATTGACTAATCACTGCCTGATCCCATATTCTACAACGAGTGTCTATGAGAGTTCCAAAATATTCAGCACCTATATCAAAATTAAAATGGGGATGAAGAATAATATCTACCAAAGAAAAATGAACATGAAAAAAGCCTTTTTCTTTCCATCTTTTGATATCTTCAGGTAGAAGGAATGGAAGATAGACTGGACATATACCAACACCAGAAACTTTTAAGTTAATTTCTGATTGTCTTACACTATTCATAGTTCGTGCCTTAATGCCTTTCTCAGGATAAAGATCTGAAATCTTTATATCAGGAAATTTGAAGTTGCCATTATTATCTACTAATTCATCTTTATCTTGGAAGTAGTTATGAATAACACTAGAAAGAGATCCACTTGCATTCATTGAGCGCTGACTAGCCATTATAGAGATTTAGAACTTACTTGGAATCGCCTTAAATCCGTTCACTGCTACAATTTCCGACTCACTGCTCACCCTTAACGCCTATCCTTCGGCTCAACAGGGATTTACGGTCTTACTGCGGGTCCACAGCTACTGGTGATAGCTTCTTCCTTTTTGGACGTTACTCTTTTATGAACTCTCTAGAAAACTCAATGGGGCAATGCTTTTTCTAAGACCCAAACTAAAGCCAAGATGAAAACAATAATTATGCAAGCAATTTTGACGAACAAACTAATTCCTGATGGACAGTAAACTTGTCTGAAAGTATCCTGAATTTGAGACTCAATATCTGGCATTACAAAACTTAGGCTCTGATACCAATTTGATGCGGATTACAAAACAAGACAATCACTGAGTAAAGTGATATATGCCAAAGCCAATCACACTGAAGAAACAAATAATAAAGAAGATGAATAAGGCAATCTTGCATTCAAAACTTAAATCTTGATTCATATTACAATATTCAGATTCTGATCATCCAGATCGCTCGAAGCGCAGGAGAGAGCATAAGTCTGATACACACTAGACTCTTACTAAAGACTGGAACTCTAAGCCAAAGTCGTTCTGTTTTTTAAGGCGTCTTTGGGGTCCTCTTATAGGAAGAGACCTGAGAGAGGGAGAGGGGGTAGGAGGGAGAGACTTGAGAGAGAGAGGGTAGAGGGTAGAGGGTTTAAGGGTTTTGGGTTTAAGGGTTAAGGGTTTAGGGTTATGGGTAGAGGGAGAGAGATAGAGGGATGAGAGAGAGAAGGAGGAGTGGGAGAGAGATAGAGAGTAGAGGGTAGAGGGTCGAGGGTAGAAGGTAGAGGGTTAAGGGTATATGGGAGGGAGATAAGAGTGAGAGAGAGAGAGACTTGAGAGAGGGAGAGGGGGTAGGAGGGTGATACTTGAGAGAGAGAGGGAAAGAGGGAGGGAGGGAGAGAGATAAGGGTAGAGGGTTAAACATAGAGGGTAGAGAGGGTTACTTGGAGAGAGAGAGAGAGAGAGAGAGAGAGAGACCTGGGAGAGGGAGACGGGTTAGGAAGGAGAGACTTGAGAGAGAGAGAGGGTAGAGGGTTTAAAGGTTTGGGGTTTATGGTTTAAGGGTTAATGGTTTAGGGTTTGATATCTCTTTAAAAATTAAATATGTTAGTATTAATTTTAGAATTTACTAATTTAGCTGTAATTTGTACTTTTGAAAAAAAAAAAACATTCAATTTTATTTTAAATCTTTTCATTTTGTTTTTAAGTTGTTTTACTTGTAATTGTTTTCTAATTTTTTAAATGTTGCTTGCGGCTATATTTTCTATCATATCACCTAGGGGTGATCAAGTATACTGATGCAAACTCTCCTCACCTTGGAGAGATTTATGAGACTTTTGACAACATGTTTATTCAATGAAGAATAAAATTCATGACAAGCATCCTAAATTGCAATTCTATGATGGGCATATCAAGCATATTGTGATGAAGAGGTGGAACACAATGAACACCCCTCTTCATATGGCTGCTTATACTCTTAAACTGAGTGGTATGCATCTAGATCTAGTAGAGATCCGCCTTGTGATGATAATGAGGTAAAGGAGGTGTTTATGAAGGCTCTTGGGAAGATGTATAGCATTGACAATGGAACTAGACATTGGAAGCAAGGGGTTCGATTTGTTAATCTTCAAGTCCAACATTCACCAAACTAGAGGTTAAGGTGTATAGGGTTGCTCTTGCAACAAAAAAGACCCTATTGGATGGACATGGCATGGGAAGGATATGTTGGAGCTGAGGAAGCTTGCCATTCAACTACTCTCACAGGTTGCTAGTTCCTCTACTAAAGAGGAATTGGTTCACCTATAGCTTCATCCCATCAATCAAGAGGAATAACCTTACCTCAAGATAAGAAGAAAATCTAGTTATAGTTCAAATTGCATTGAGACTTTGGGATTGGCAAACTCCAAGTATCAAATAACTCTAGCTGCACATTAGAATGTTGATCCTAAGGATGTTAGACAAATTGACAAAGAGGTTAAGTAGTTGGGATTGGTTGGGGTTCCATTGGACAAGCCATAACTTGATCTACAAAGTGACCTAGATTCAAAGGGCTCTTTTAATATTATAGTCCACATGAGGCATAGTTGTACTTAGTACAATATTTTTTATATTGCTATGCCTATCAAAAACTTTGAGTTTAAACAAAAAATCAGGGATTTCTATTTTTACTTTTTATTGCTGCTTATATTGATATCATTGAGCAGCCATGTCAATTACATTACGAACCTTTCATTTAATTTTAATATCAAACTTGATACATTATATGAATGCCTAAACTTAAATTTTGATGTCATGTATAGCTAAACTTGTAAAAATTTGAATGTCCCTATATATTGAATTTGATACATTATATGAATGTTGAAACTTTAATTTTGATGTCATGTATAGTTAAACTTTTAAAAATTTGGGTGTGTGTGTGTGTGTGTTTTATATATTGTTGCCCCCCGTCCATCCCCAAAAAATAGCTCGCTGGACTGGTGTCCCAAAACAAATCCTGTTGTACCCTACCTTCCCCAACCCCATAACATCATGGAACATGAGATATCTCAAGCTAAGTCCTTTGCACGATTCTCAATCTATCTCAAATCTAATCTAGGTCCCAATGAAAAATATATATATATATATTTGTTTGATGGGTCATCATGATCAAAGAAGTTCTTGTGAAAAAGATAAGTGTTCCCTCATCCTTCCATAAAAGTTGTCATGGACATAAACATAGTTTGAAGACTCGCCAAGTACTCAATAGAACCTTGCAAACTCACTTGTCTTTTTCCTAGCCACAGCGAGTCGACCAAGCTTGAAAGCTGAGTCTAGCCGAGTTTGGCCGAGTCTCAGGCTTGAACTCTCGAGTCTTGAGCTTGGACTCGTAAACTATGCCAAAATGCCCAGCCACGATTTTTAAGTCAAAAATCATCATTTTTTTGTCACTCTTATTCAACCATTTCACCTAACAAAACATTGACCCAGCAAGAAGACAATTTGAGAAGAGAATTAAGGATTGAAATTTGATCAAATCATCAAACAAGTATTTATTTTTATTTTTTGTTTTCTTGGTTTGAAAATTAAAAAAAAAAACTTGAAAATTAGGGGAAATGGTGTGTAAAAAATTTCCATTTCCCCTCATCCTTTGTTTCCTAACACTTTTAGCTTATATTTGCATTCTATTTTTTTTTAAATTATCATTTTGCTTGCTGCTGTTTTTTTTGCAAAACCCTACTGATTTTTTTTCCATGTTAAAACAGCAATGTCAAGTTCAACACAAATGAGTGGTAAAAAAACCCTACATGAAAGTATGGAACATTGGGAGCTATCAAAGGCCAAGTCACTTGTAATGAATGCAAGCAGCCTATGATAGTAGGAATTAAAAGATTAAAATACCACCTTGCTCAAATACCTAGACAAAATGTGAAGGCATGCCCTAAGGTGTCCAAAGAGGTTACTAGAGAGATGAATGCCCTACTTGTTGAGTTCAAAATGAAAAAAGTAGAAAAGAAAAAGACAAAGGAAGCAATAGCAACAGTGATGAATCAACATGTACCTACGGATCCCTTTGTTTCCCTAACTCCAAGTATTCGTCATCCACATTCGTCTATTGGTGTGTCATAAGGGTTCTATTTCTAATTCTAGCCATATTCCTTCATCATCAAAAAATTTCTTTATTCCACACAATGTTCCAAGAGCACAACCCTCACTTGAATGTACCAGTTGGAATAAAGAAAAACACCATGAGGCTAGGATGGCAACAAAAAACTATTGGTATTATAATAATTTACCCTTCAATGTGGCAAGCAACCCATATTGGGAAGGGTTGATGAATGCATTAACATTTTTTGGTAAAGGGTTTAAGACTCCAACTGTTAAAGATTTGAGTGGGTCATTGTTAGAGGTACTGTAAAAAATACATAACTTGTGGTTGATGATCAAAAGAAAGTGTGGCGGAAAAAAGGATGTAGCATCTTATCAGATGGATGGACAGATGGACGAAATAGGATTCTCCTTAACTTTTTAGTGGCTTCTAATGGCATTAGTGTTCTTGAAGTCTATAGATGCCTCTCATGAAGTCAAAAATGCTAAGACTTTGTGCACTCTATTGGATGGGGTGATCCAAAAGATTGGGGTTCAGAATGTTGTCCAACTTATCACAAACAATGCAATAGCATGTGTAGCCGCAGGGAGACTTATTATGGAAAGGCATCCTATTATTTCTTGGACTCCTTGTGTTGGACATTGCTTGGATTTGTTGTTAGAGGACATTGGGAAGATTGGATGGGTCAAAAGTGTGGTTGAAGATGCTAAACAGGTTACCAAATTTATCTATAACCATACTTGGGTCCTTTCTTTGATGAGAAAACACACAAATGGCAAGGAGCTTATGCAACCAGGAGTGACATGATTTGCTAGCCACTTCCTCACTTTGCAAAGCATTCTTGCAACAATTCCTCATCTCAAGCAACTGTTTGTGTCTGTTGTTAGGATGGAGTCTCCATTTTCCAAAAAAGTTGAAGGGGAGAAGACTACAGAAACAATTTTTTGATGACGTCTTCATCAAAAATGAGGACGAGTTAATTAATGTAAGTAACAAATACAAACATAAAATTTATACAAAATTATCTATTTGCTGGTTTTTTTAGGGGTTAATTTTGAAATAATTTCAAATTTGTTCAGTTTTTTAGGTGACAAAACCTTTGGTTAGCGTTCTTCATATGGTGGATGGAGACAGCATGCCAATGGGTTTCCTTTATGAGGCCATGGATAAAGCCAAAGAGGCCATTTTGCATTACTATGGTGGAAACAAAAAGAAATATGAAATCATTTGATGCATCATTGATTACAAATGGACAAATCAACTCCACTAGCCAGTACATGCCTTGGCCTACTACTTGAACCCAAAGTTCTACATCTCTGATGCATTTAAGACTGATGAGGAGGTCATGGCAGGTGTTTTTTATGCATTGATAAGATGGTGCCAGATGCTGGGATAAGAGACAAAGTTCTTGATGAGTTGGAGGTGAGATTTACTAAATCTGACTTACTATATCTTATTTATGTATTTGGCAATGCTGACTCTCTAGAAACATCCATTTTACATACATAATAATTAACTTGCTATATTTCATCTATCTATTCAAGGTCTACAAGGGTGCGAGGGGGAGACTCTTTTCTTCAACTCAAGCAATTCAAAGGAGGGAAAAACAATAACCAGGTAAACGAAAAATATTTTAAATTTTAGCTCAATACTAAAAGTAGAAATTAGAAACTAGAATAAGGCAAGGTTATTAATCTAAAAGTTCTATATATGACATTTGCTCCAAGAAGATAAATGTCAATCAATCTCCTTTCTTCTATCTCCCTTGTTTCTACATATGTATTATGAAAACACAGTACCATGGAAGGATAAGAATCGTTATGAATGTGGAAACTGGAAACAATTGATCTTCCATACGTGACTCTTTACATTCTGTCAGTTATGATTGATCTGCCCCTTGACCCTGCAAAGGGAAACCCTCATGTTATATGTGAGGCTTAACCCCACAAAGGACGTAACAAAGATACTGCCAAGGGATTTGTCAGTGTGGTATACAATAATGCAATGTGTAACCCTCAACTAAGTATATTATTGACCTCAGCGCTACCACAAAGTACAAACCATAAGACGTGTTAACATTACTGCAGACCACAACTAAGTATATTGTTGGTCTTGGTGGTACCACAAACCATATCACTTGCATTAGCAGTCCTGCAGACCAGACAACTGGGTTCATTATCAGCAGCCACGTGTTCTGAACCAACACTTGAATCATTTGACTGTCCTTGGAAAACAAGTCCCCATTGCATTACGTTCAGAAAGAGTGGGAACATGTCTTCTACCTAACCTCTGGTGAACCATTTCCCTTGATGAGCAAGCTGTCCTGCTTTAACAATTACATTTAGTAGCATATATTGATTCTATATGCACCAAACTTTGATATCTGACCTGATTTCACCACCAAAGGTTCTCATCTCAAAAATGGAAATTTGAATTTAATGCATGTATAGCCATATGCAATCAGCATCTTACAAGTTGGTGTGGCATTGTTTGAAGCAGGAAGCAATTAAAATCCTGTAACACTTCTGTCCACTGGTATGATGACACTTTGTAGATTGGCTATGTATACACCTTGGTGACTGTATATATGAAAGCCCAAGAATAACATTACATATATCTAATGGGCAACATCATATATTATCTCATCTTTAGAAAGATGTATAGCATTTCATATGCAACATTGTTTGGGTGATATCTATACCTTTGCAAGAGCTGAATCATCCTAGTTTGTATAGTTGAGGGTGAGGCACTGTGGGTAATTTTAATTGCTTGATGCATGCTGCAGACATGAGATTTTTAGGCTACCATCATCACTCAAAAAATCCAGAGGCTGCTCTTGTACCCAGATTTGTGAATGGAAAATGCACTGTATATACGCTTATGCTCCAACAATACCACTCATGTTGTAGCAACTATATTGTGTGGTTTTGCATCAGAGAACTTGACTTCAGATTCCTTTGTTAATGGTTGTACCTGCATTGAAGTTGCCTTTTGAGAACACTGCACCCATATGATGCTTGCACCATTTCTTTGGACTTTTTAGACAGTTATAGCTTCCTGTCAAAAGAGTATTTCTTTGGCACAAAAGTTGTTTCCTTCTTGCTCTTTATGCTGAACTTTATTCTGTGGTTGCTACATATCAAAATGCTTCTCCCATAATCTTAACTTTCAAAAACTGCAATTCTATTTGGATGTATGGGGCCTAAACCACTGTATTATTGAGAACTTTATGATTCTCTGATTCACATAAGCTCAATTTCAAATAAAGGTCATGGAAGTCATCACTTGGTCAGTCACATCCCTTGGCAATATAATTTCCATTATATATACCATCATAGATGTGTTCAAGATAGTGTTTCACGTTAAAACCATCTATTAAAAACTGCTATATTTCTTCATACTCTTCTTTATCTTTATACCAAAGACAGTAGAAATCCTACCGTTCCCTAACAAGTGAAGAAGCTTTTAGAAGTGTAATCTTAATTTTCTCTTTATCAGAAATCCATTCATGAAGAAATACAACTCCTATTCATCAATTCAATAATTTACTTCATTTAGATTAATCATATCCTCAAAGCTAGGGATATCTACAATTACTTGAAATTTAGGTGGTACTTGGCCTCCAAAAAAATTACTTAATGTAAATGATTTGAGCCGATGGAACTGCCTGCTCAAGGATTCCATTATTCCAGCAAATTAGTTAAACATGATTGTCTTCTACTCATAAAGTGCAACCTAAATCACATCATTGATCACGTAGCAGATTGTCTTGTACTGTGTTGTCTGCTATGTAATTTGCTTAAAACAGCATGAAATATAATCTGCAGGGTTATGTGTATAGACACCAAGTTTCCAATTCTTATTTTTGTTAAACTGGTTATATACTACCAAGATGAACTGCTCGATGTCACTGATCCAAATATTATAATGGAAGCAAATAATACACAAGAAAATTCAAAAATAAGACAAGCAAGACAAATCCATAACTGAATTTTTTTAATTTGAACATTTTGTGCATGGTTGTCTATCTTCCTTCTATACATGTACATATAAACTAGTGTCACAGAAGGAAAATAACCATTTTAGAAAAAAAAACTTCTCTTACATAGAGCACTCTTTGCCTTCCATGATTTATAACCAAGCTACCACTCCAGTCACATGGAAGGCTCCACCTTACAAAAGATGGGAACAAAAGTAATGCAAATTGAAACTAGTGTCAACTCTATCCCAGGGCAACGAATTGTTAGTGCACTATAGAATGGAGCGTTGAGAATGACTCAATTGAGTTGAATATTTTTGCTTTGATAGTAGATAGTTTGTAGTTATTGTTTTGTTCATTGCTTCAAGATCTAATTGTGAAGGAGCACAAAGATATACTGAGAGGCGGGGAGGTGGGCGGGGGGTGAATCAGTATATCTATAAACTTTTTACTCTTTACAACCTTTATCAACTTCAAATTCAAACACAAATCAACTATGCAAGAATATCTCAATATGAACAAGTTGACACCAAGATTTTACGTGGAAACCCTTTCGGGATAAAACCACGGATATATAAACTTTTACAAAGAATGTAGGCACCAACCTACAAAGAGCACTAACCCTTACTTCTGATTTAGTAGGCACCAACCTACAAGGAGCATCAACCCCTAATGCTGATTTAGTAGGCACCTACAAGGAGCACAAACCCCTAATGTTCATAGGCACCAACCTACCAGAGGCTTCAATCCCACTTGCCAAGCACCAACTTAGGAAAGATAATAATGTCAAGAATAGTATTCCACCTTCAATGTTGCTTTCTCAACAAATGATGGACTTTTCTGCTCAAACACTCTTCCACTTGATTTATCTCCCTTGAATGATCTCCAAATATCTTTATATATATTCTTGTTCAATACTTCATGAAATGCTGCTCAACATATACAATTAGTCTTCTTGTCTTACTTCAAACATTTGAAATATATCTTCTTCTTAAATCTATATATATACCTTGTCAAATCTGCTCATACACTCTTCATAAATCTGCTGGTGTATATTTGAATATATCTTTAATACTCCACACACACATCTGATCCAAATTTAATCACTCTCTTCCTTCACAAATCTGGTTATTATCATGCACCAATATTTCTCACAAATCTGATTATAAATATATGCTTGCTCTTAATCTTTTCTAATAATTCTTCATAATATCTTCTAAAAATAAATCAGATTTATTCTTCATATTCTGCTTCTTATCTTCACTAAAACTCAGAAATATTCCATTTATACCACTCAGATTCAGATCATTCTTTCTCTTTATCATAAATAATATTTAATAAAATCCATATCACAATCCAGCACTTAGTTGTCTTTGATGATATATCTTTAATCCCAACACATACAGCACGTGGTTCCTTTTTGATGATATAATCTTTAATCCCATCACATACAACACGTGGTTCCTTTTTGATGATATAATCTTTACACCACACCACTCACAATCCTCAAATCTGAATTTGAATCAAATATATATATTGATCTCAAAGATTGCAATCTTTGTGAAGTATATGTCCTTTGTAAAAGATCGCACCACTTGGTTGCTGTCTTTTAATCTTTTGATCATCTAATTTTAAATACAAATAATCGCACCATTTAGAGTTGAGGCACATCTCTTTTATGAATTGTTGTAGTTTATTAAATCACTACCTTTTTCTAAGACAGATTTGTCTTATTGGCAATTTTGTCTTATACTGTTTTGTCTTATTCTATTGCCTTTTTACGTTTGTCTTATTAATTTAAAAGTTTCTTCTCCCAAGTGAATCGCATCACTTATGTCGCACTATTTCACTTATAAGTTTTAGTTTATATGTTTAACAAATCGTGCCTTTTAGTTAGAAGAACGATTTGTAATTCTTTTAATCGTGCTTTTTAGAATAGAATGATCTGAAGAAATCATGTGATCTGCTACATTAACCGGCGATCTGATATGCTACATTAAACAGCGATCTGAAGAATGATTACTTTGTTGTTTATAAACAGTGATCAGAATACGTATGATTGATGCTTTGTTCCATTACACACAATGAACTTATTGATACTTTCTGATGTTGTTTCTTCTCTCAGCATTGATGAATTTTGTCTTCCTTTTCATGTGTAAACAACTAGAGCATCTTCAATTAAGCTGATGTTAATTACTGTCTTCCTTATGAGTTCCGGCTATGTGACTGATTTATTGCTTCGACCTTGATATTGTTTAAATTGGAACTGTAACATCTTTGTCAATGGCTTCATTAGTTCTACATGGTTTTCAGTATGATCTTCAGCAATAATGGATCAAGAATTTCTTCAATGACTTCTCAAAAACTTCTCATCAACCTTCAATGGATCATGCTCCAAGGCACTTTGACATCAATGACGGTTTGTTTATGACCTTGTCTTCTTTACATGACATCAATGACAACATTTCCAACAAATTGTATATCATGTTTAATGTCTAACTTTGAGTAGAGCAATGATCATGTAAGTACCACAAACTTTGGTTCAGCAAGACCAACAAACATAGATACTAAGATTTGAATTGGAATATGTATTGTAATGTCCCCCTTTTTTAGTCCAATCCAACATTCTTGGAAACTCCAACTTTCTTGGAGAACACCTACTTTCTTGGAAGGAAATTTTGACATGTTTAAGTTCTTGGAGCCTAGATGTGCACAATGGTACTTTTCATGTGCAAATCCAACATTTTGGGAGCACTCCAAACTTCTTGGAGGTTCTTCGTCCTTAGATAGCGCCGACTTTCTGTTTGATTATGAAGACAGTTTAATTGGCACTTATATATTGAATTTAAAGGAGCAGAAATCTGCTTACAATCTTGGCCACACACAAGGCCAATATAATGCAATAAAGAATTGCACCTCACTTAGATGCAAATACACAATTATATGATCTCTCCTTAATGTCGATCTGCTTTATGCAATAATATGATCTGTTGTAGATGCACGAACTCCTTGATAAGTGTGAATGTCTCTTTAGAATAAAATCGATGATCAAATGAATGAGCATCTCCTTCCATATATACAAAGTAAGGTGCCTCTTCACAAGCAAGGCGACTCTTCACGAGGGTCGGCCTCATTCAAGAACCAAGGCGACTTTTCATCTTGGGTCGGCCTTTAAAATAATATTTATATATCATTTATTATTTCGATTTTGAGAGAAGGATATCTCCCGCAGCTAAAACATCAACACTCCCTCTTAGCTAGGGAGGTATCCTTCCAGATATCCATGTCATGGAGTCTCTCAACATGACATCCAGAATGGCTACACCCATTTGAGAAAAAGTTCATCAGAAGTCTCTCAACGTGATATCGTCATGGAGTCACTCAACATGACGTCCACCATGGCTACTCCCATGTGTGGAAAGAAACATATGCACAAGTGTCCATCACAGAGTCTCTCAACGTGATGTCGTCATGGAGTCTCTCAACATGACGTCCACCATGGCTACTCCCATGTGTGGAAAAACAAAAGTACAAAGGGCTCTTCACGGAGTCTCTCAATGTGATGTCATCATGGAGTCTCTCAACATGATGTCCACCATGGCTACTCCTATGTGTGGAAATAACCACATCTCCGTCTCAAAGATGGACAAGGGCTCGCACCTCATATTTCTCCGTCTCAGAGAAATATACACTACAAGGGCTTTCACCTCATACTTCTTCGTCACAAAGAAATATACACTAACAAGGGCTTTCACCTCATACTTCTCCATCATAAAGAAATATACACTAACAAGGGCTTTCACCTCATACTTCTTCGTCACAGAGAAATATACATTACAACAGATCTTCATGATGATGTGACTCCCTCTAAAGCTCCAAGTACTTGCATCAACCTCCTGACCTCCTCGTCCAAGGTTGCCTCTGATGAATTGTCAGACCCTCTGAATGTTAATTCCTCCTCTTCAAAGAAACATCTCCAGTTATGTGCCACCAACTCAGTCCCATGGCAGCAAGTTGTGTCTTCATGTTTGTTCATTTCTTCAGCCTGCGTGTCTTCCTCACGGGATGCAACAAGCTCTTCCTCCCTTGAATTCCTTATGCAATCTCTCATCATCCTTTTTCTCTTTGATCCGTCCTGGAAGCATTTTTGGAGAGATTAATAATAGTTCAAAACTATCTCAAAGAGAAATATCAATGCTAGAAGCATACATGATTCGCTATTCCCAATGTTATTGCATGAATTATTATTAACTATAAAATTCATGATCATTATTCAAACATAAAATACTTATCTCTTTATGTTGGTCAATAGATGTAGTTAGGTGCTTGTCTTGCAATCTCTTCTCAGCTATTAAATGTAAATGATAGAGTTCCCTGAAATCTCTAAAGCCTCAAATGTATACACCATAGGTAAATTTTCAAACTTTACACCAATGCGCAGAAGCTCATATGACTTGAAGAATGAACACTGTTTTTCAGACCCGAGCATTCCATTAAACTCATTTCCCATACGACACAAGAATGAGAGGAGATAACATAGAACCTACACACTATCATAAGCAAGAACCAAAACATAACTCTATTACAGCCCGCACAGATCTTCAAAACAATGTCAAGAAACCAAAGTACCATCGCATCCACTCACACCAACAGCAGCTCGTGATTTTCCATATACAACCACACCACAGTCATATACTTCCATATTTGTTCTCACAATGATATCTAAACCCGACTTGCTGCCTTCAAACGCAATTCCTCCTAATATCTCTATATTGTTTTGTTGCTCCAATATTATAACAATAATCTATCACAGCTGAAGCTTCAAATATCGAACTCCTTGAAAGCACCTAAAGCTTAAAAATAAAATCAAATTCCTCCACACCTGGAAGTGATCTTAAATCTGCAATTGCTTCTGATCAAATTTCCCCTGAACCCGCTCTGATACCATGTTGTTTTAATCAAAAATGCAAATTAACAGAAAATTCAACACAGTGAACAAAGAACACAGAATTTATCCTGGGAAAACCCTCCTTCTCAAGGGAGAAAAACCCAACCAAAATATCTCTCTTATATATTGAATTTAAAGGAGCAGAAATCTGCTTACAATCTTGGCCACACACAAGGCCAATATAATGCAATAAAGAATCGCACCTCACTTAGATGCAAATACACAATTATATGATCTCTCCTTAATGTCAATCTGCTTTATGCAATAATATGATCTATTGTAGATGCACAAACTCCTTGATAAGTGTGAATGTCTCTTTAGAATAAAATCGATGATCAAATGAATGAGCATCTCCTTCCATATATACAAAGTAAAGTGCCTCTTCACAAGCAAGGTGACTCTTCACAAGGGTCGGCCTCATTCAAGAACCAAGGGGACTTTTCATCTTGGGTCGGCCTTTAAAATAATATTTATATATCATTTATTATTTCGATTTTGAGAGAAGGATATCTCCCGTAGCTAAAACATCAAAACTCCCTCTTAGCTAGGGAGGTATCCTTCTAGATATCCATGTATTGTAATGTCCCCCTTTTTTAGTCCAATCCAACATTCTTGGAAACTCCAACTTTCTTGGAGAACACCTACTTTCTTGGAAGGAAATTTTGACATGTTTAAGTTCTTGGAGCCTAGATGTGCACAATGGTACTTTTCGTGTGCAAATCCGACATTTTGGGAGCACTCCAAGCTTCTTGGAGGTTCTTCGTCCTTATATAGCGCCGACTTTCCATTTGATTATGAAGACAGTTTAATTGGCCTATTTTAATATTTTTGGTAAGACCTTGAGATGGTTTAAAGGGGAAAGTTAATTAAATAATTAAATATTAAAGTTGTCAAAAAAGTACAATTAAATGACAACTTATATTTAATTTTTTCAAAAAAGTGTTTTTAAGTGTGCAAATAAATTGTCATTAGACTCGAGATATTGAAAAGTGGCCATAAGGACACTTTATGTGATTCTATTAAGGAAAAAACTATTATTTCGGAAAAAACGATAAAAAAGCAAAAAAAATTAAAAGCAATAAAAAATGTGTTTTTTTTAATAAGGCAACAGAAAAGCAAAAAAACGTTTTTTTTCCCTAAAATAGCTCTTAAAAAGTTATAAAAGGACAGTCTTCGAAAAACACACCACATTCCTTTTGGAGTTATTTCATTTCCCAAGAATGAACGCACATTCATCTTCCCCATTTCCTAAGGACAAAAATCAGAATTTTGAAATTTTAAAAGCTTTGAGGACAAAAACCTTCTTAGTTTTCTGGGCAATCTCATCCAGGGATTGTTAGTGGTTTTATTTGGTATTATTTTCAACGCAGCAGTATTGGGTGTGAGATTTCCAGTTATTGCTTTTAGATTTTGGTGTGAAATTTTTGGAGTTTGCAAGAGTAAATATTTATACTTTTGTTAGCGGTTATTATTATTTTGGTGAGAATCCAGTTGCAAGCCGTACTTTAATTGCTAGGCCAGTTTGGGCTGTTGACATTATTATATTATTGCAGATTGGAGACCTTGGGGCATAGAAAATATTGTCTTTATGGTCTGATACTAGATGCCTTAAATTTCCTTTCATCTAGATTCTAGAACATCATTCCTAATCATGGCATGAGCTTAGTGCAGATCGTTGTGATTTCCAGGCCTGGTATGATTTATTTCAGCAACTACTACAATTAATAATTTCATTTCAGACCTTTTTCCATTCTTTTCCAGAGTTATTTTGGCCTCAATCAGCTCAAGTTTTTTCCAGCTCTACATGTATAAGGTATTAGTCATTTTATGGAATTTTAGTTAATCACTCAAATGTTTGACAAAATGCCCATCCTCGAGATTTTGGGAAATTTATTTGAGTATGGACCAAAAATGATTGTAAAAGAAAATCATTCATCATTGTAACAATCTGGAATGCATTTCGCTGGATTCTTTCATTCCCAAGTATTTTCATTGTACTCGATCCTTGCACAGTAGTATCATCAGATCCCATTTATTTTCTATCATTCTCTACCCTATATGGCATGAATCGGAATCAAGTGAGTTAATCCACTATTTTGACATTGATGCAACTTCATTTGCACTCACTATCAGCTAGTTTGGCCAGAGCAATTCTATGATTGTTTTAAATTGTATGTTGGTCAGCTTGCCGCCAACACTTTTCAATTAATTTTCCTCTATCCTCGTTCTTACTCCATATGCTCCCACCTTGCCCATTTTGGGACCTAGGTGATCAGAAAGAGAAGAAATGAGTTGATTGCAAAAAAAAAATATTGGGATTTGAGCTATCGCCCTATGGCAATTATTACAAATATCTACCACATCAATGTGCATTGATCATGGCAGTACCACAAACCACAAATTTTGGTTCAGCAAGACTAACAACTGTAGATATTGAGGTTTTAAATGGAATAGGTACCTATCATATCAATGTCTATGATTTTCACTAGTGGATGGTGGAACTTGTTTGATTTTATAGGATCATTCTATATTTTCCAACATGGTATTAAACCTTGGGGATAAGCCCCCCAAAGCTTTTAATCCTAACTCAAGCAAAGGGTGAAGAGGCTTGGAGCTTCCTAGAGGTTGTGTATGTGGTAAGTGCATCTATGTCGAATGCGCAAAGACTTTGCTTTGAGGGCTCAAGCTTGGAATTCTTGTGTGAGAACCCTTCATATTAAATATTCATATTCAACCAAAATCTCAATATTGGTGACAAAGTGACAGTAAGGATGTTACTCTAGGACCAAAATAGGGTTCTTATTCAAAAACTAAATCTTTCAAAGAAGCAGCAAAATATCCCAAACTTGGTTATTTATTTGGGTTCCTTGAAAAAAACACTAGACGTCACCTTTTTTCACCTTGTAGATGATTCTATTTCAATCCCCAATTTGCAGATTAAGCATTTAGTCTCCTAGAGTTGATCACAATCAGCTCAACACATCGAACTAGTGGGACCATGTGTAATAATCTACCCCCAATTTATTTATTTTTTTGGTTTCTTCTCCTGTTTGCTACTTGCTGTTTGAGAGTTTGATGGTTCCTTTGCAATGTTTTTGTAGGGTTTAACAATTGCATGTATGTTACCAATAATATGCATGAACAGAAATATAAATGGCAGCAAACATAGACCAAAATGAACACTGTCTGAAGCAAGAGATATTTCTGATTTCTTTAATTTTATTTTCAGTCATACAACAGCAAACATATAACAGATTAAAGCTCTTTTCAGACCTGGTGATGCATGCAAATCAATTGGAAAGGCTCTCCTTGGTAACTGCACCACTTCCTAAGAACAGCAACCTACATGCAGCAATCCCGTCCTCTTTTTTCCATCCACAAGAGCCAAAGAATAGCAGGTCGAAGTCTGAAAGAGAAATCACCAGCAAGAGGCGCCCAAGGAAAAGTACGAACTGCTCCAGTAAATAAAATCTCCAACTTCAAATTATCAGCAATGCCCTCACTTGATTCACCCTTGATAGAAGTCTCAAATGAATCAACACCCACAATGATATCCAACCCAGTAGTTGTGAATATCTTTAATTTAATCACAGTACAAGGCGCCCAGGCTGAAAGATGTCTTGGCCCTTAAAAAAATCAGAAGCTACACCAAAAACTGTAAATTAGTGCTTGAAAGGAGCTACCTTTGGTGAGCCTTAATTTGGATCAATACCCATGTAGATACTCTGCTTCTTTCAGAAGTTATGAACATATAACCAGTTCAGGCCCTAAAGATACTACCAAAAAAATCCCTTAAATCACCAATAAATTGCAACCCAGCTACACCAAATTCATTGAGTTATAATCTGAAGCCAAAATACTCAATACCCACTTCAAACTTGATCAAAATCTTCATCCAAACATCTGTAACTTGCAACTTGAAAGCATAATGAAGCTCTTGAATGAAGCTCCCCCAAATCCTCTCTTGATGTGGTCTTTCACACAAGAAGAAAGGCGATCTTGAAGAGGTTTTCGTCTCAACAAGTCAAAATCCAACTCAGAGCCAAGCTCCAAACCCACAACATCACAATATTCAAACATCCATAATGAAAAAAGCCTCCAAACAAGACTTTTATTAAGTTTTCTACAGCAGCCCTAGAATGCACCCAAAATTCATTTGCTTTTGATTTAATTTAATTTTAAATTATTTTCCCTCCATAGTTTGGGCACCCCAAGGAGATATAATATAATTTCACTTTAAAAACAACTTGAAGTGAATAGACTAGGCGCCCTTGGTCACTTTTTTAATTGAGTCTCCTTATGTCCCCTTAATTTTTTATTTAACATTAAAAAGTCACTTTTTAAGGCACATTTTCCAAAGTACATTCAAATATTAAAATAAATCCCTCGAAGTGACTTAATTCTCTAAATATGCACATTGACTAGCCTGACCAGGGCCAGCCTGCCAAGTCCGGACAACCCTAATCGACTTACTATTTTTAGTAAGTACTAAAAAATTTTAGTAGTAATACACCCTGAAACCTGAGCCGGAGAGAAACTAAGATGCCCGAGATGGCTCACCAAAGGCTGAAGTGTTGTGCCAGACCCCCCTGCTAAAAATAGCACTTACTAAAAATAGTAAGTTTTCCCTGATCAACCCTAACTAACAGAAGGTGTCGTAAAATGGGGACATTATAGTCCGCCCTTCCCAAAGATTGCTTGTCCTCAAGCAATGCCAGTGAGCCCTGCAATCCACATCCAATACCACACCGAAACCTAAATTGATTCCCAGGTCCCAAATAAGTCTAGGTGACCTGTAACCCCAGCTGCTCAACTCCCTGTCCTACAAGGCATCAACACACGAAGCCTCCTGAAAGTCTCCCGCAAGCAGAAAGATGAAAAACCACCCAAACTCGATCCACTCCTCAACAATAGGTCTCTCCAAAGAACCAAACAGAGGTGCCACCAAAGTAAACTTGATAAAGTCCACACTGGCTCTCACATCCCAAACTACTACAAACAGTGAACCATCAACCGTAGCAAGGTATGCCCATGCCATGAAGTAACTGAAGTCAACGTCAATCACCAAAGTGGAGGTAAATAATGAGAGTATAGAATCCGGAAAGGTATCCACTGTCGGCTGCCCCAACTCGAAAACAATCATCTCACCGAACAAAGTCTGTATAACCATCCCAAGAAAACATGGGCAGCGATAATCAATCCACGATCCCACTGGATACGTTGGAGAAGGATATAAGATATAACCTGAAGAGTCATCCCCAAGTACCAAATCATCTTTGACACCCAAGCTCTACCTAGTACTACTCAGCTCCTGATCACAAATCGGAATGGTATGCAGGCTGATCGGAACATTTTCTCGGAGCCAAAAACTGGAAGAAGACCCACTAGTCCAATCATGAGTCAACTCTTCACTACTAGTAGCTGCACCTAGGTCCCATACCCTACTGTTTTCCTCCAATGTAGTGCAACAACTAGGATTGATTTCATCTCCCAGCTCAAAAAGTGGGTTGTCATATACCCTATCAGCACCAATCTCAAATAGGGGATTGTCAAAAAGCGATTGCTAACCACCCTCAAGAGCTGATTGTGAATCCAAATCAGCAATGGTGCTAGGTTCATGCTCAGGTCCAGCTATATGCTGAGAAAAATCTGATTTGTTCCTCATATCAGGATCAAGTCCCAAGTTATCATTAACACCACTAGCCATGTTTGATTGCTGAATTGAGTTAGGAGTAGCTCCATAATCGAAAGTAAATTCATCCTTGGTTGGCTCTTTGTTGAATTGTAGTTCCATCTCATCAAGTTTCCAAGTATCAAGAAGTGGTTTGTTTTGTTCTTTGAGTGCCTCCTGTGATGTAGTCCCTCCAAATGAATCTTTCATCAACATATCAGCGTTCATATAAATGCATATATCTCCAAACATCAACTGTCCCTGAGAAATCAGGCTCAATCCTCCTGTGTCAACACTGTAGCAATCATCATGAGTTGTTGTTTTGAAGTCCTCACCCTGATTACTTCCAACCAAACAATCTCCCAAGAGTGGGTTATTATTCTCAAAGTTCCCAAACACGTAACTAGTGTTTACATGAACCCTGGACAGCTCCACAGAGGCATTAAAAGCTGCTGCCTTGTCTTTCCCTTTTTCTTTGCTAGACTCTGCACGTTGTCCACTCTCTGATAGTCCTCTCAAAACCATGTTCGTAACAATTAACACCTCTGGAGTGCAAATTGGTACGGACAGCTATGCACACTGCGTAATGAGTGCTCTTCAAATTTGGAGGGGAAGCTCCCTCTTTAGTGCTGATTTGCGTGAAAATAAAAGTAATCTAAGTCCTATCTTTTTGTTCTCAGCTGGAAGAGGCACAAGGTTAAGAAAAACCACGAATATTGCAGCTAAGGATTTTCTGGTTTCGCAGATCACTAACTACAACTAAACTAAAGCTTTAATCTATCCAGTCTCCTCAAGTAAACAGGGCATGAGGAAATGGAGCAAGAATGTTCTATATGATAAACTTCAGGTACAGATTCACAACGTGAAAGCAAGGTGGAACAACTATTTGCTTGGCTGGGAAGAAGTTTATTGGAAACAACAAATATACGATAAACTGAGTACAAATTCACAACATGAAGGCAAGGTGGCACAACAATTTGCTTGGCTGAATAGGTTTATTAACACACACATCAAACGATAAGCTTTAGGTACAGTTTCTCAACATGAAGGCAAGGTGGCACATCTATTTGCTCAATCTGAATAGGCTTATTAGAAACAAGACAAAGAATAGCCAACTAGGACAATAAATTGCATAGACAAAACACGCATACAATCTACGATCAAACTAGCCACCATATTTAACTAAGATGAGCATTCACCATAATAATAACATGAAACTCGAGTGGCATAACAAGTCATCATCATAATAAAAACTCGTGAACAGATACAGAATCAGCAATAAATATTACAGGCAAGGTGGGCACAACATATATTACTTTCTCGTGCAAAATTTATTTACAAACGAGCTGAAAGCTCTTATTTATAGACATCGAAAGGTGTAGTGTAATGTCCCCAATTTAGCCCTATGCTCTTCATTTGGATTTAGCCTATTTCTGGAAACTCATAGGCTAAGCAGAAGCTCGAATCAGGGTTTCCAAACTTCTTGGAGGATGTTTTCGTCTTTTTGCGGAGTCTTCTTTTGGAATTGTTGAACTTGGATTGCGGATTCCTTCTGGGTTTTCTGAGAGCTTCGCATTGGTGGTTTCAGTTCGACATTCTGAGCAATTACATGAATTTACTATTTTTAGTAAATTCTATTTTTAGCAGTTGACTTGTTGACTCCTAATCAGTTGGCTCCACTTTGGCAGTCAGTTCAGACGGTATGGTTGAATTTGGCTTCTGATGCGTTTCCATGGTGATATAAGATATTTTATATTATAATGTTATAATTTAACATTATAATTCCTTGTTCTAGCATCATGAATTAATATTGTTTTAAAAGGGGGACATTGAAGGGTATTTTCACATGGAGGAAATATTTTAATATTTCTAAAAGCCAAATATTGCTCAAGAGGAAAAGGGACGCCAACTTTTGGAGAAATGATAATTTTAAATTAAAGAAAAATTGCCTTCATGAAAAAGGACGCCATTTTGAAGGAAGAATGGGTCAAGTCAAAAACCCTAAAAACATCTTGAAGTTAGGGCGCACCTTCTGGAAGCTTCTGGAGGGTCCTCTCAAAATTATAAAAGGGAGCTTTGGGTCCTCATTTTGGCATCTGATGAATTTGCAAAGTTATGCTGCCGGATTGGCTTTGGGATTGCTTCGAGGAATGAATGCCTCCTAGCCTTGGCTCGACTTCTTGCTTGAAAGACAGCAACTAGTTGAGAGGTTTAGTTGTAGTTGGTTTCCTTTCATTGTAGTTGGTTCTTCTCACATTCCGTAGTTGAGTTATTGTATTTTCTGTCAATTTTAGAGTTGCTGGTTTGTATGGCTGTAGGTTGTTTTTACTCACAACTCAAGAAACAGAAATAATATTGTTCTGGGTACTGTTCCAATCTATTTTCCTATGTAGGGCGACCATATGTGCAAGTTTCCAGAATTTTATTTGAAGTCTATGAATTATCTAAAGTAAATCGCCCTTGCTTGCAGGCAATTTCACTTCGTAAGTGCTTTGGAAGTCGTGCAAAATAAATAGGGGTCTTTGTGAGAAGTTTTTGTGATCCATCTTCATTGTCATCATCATTAGAATGTTTTGCAACTGATTTCAAGTTAAATGAGTGAGTATTGAGAGAGATATGAGCATTTAAGTGAGTTCTGGAGTTGCTGATTTCACCATTTTAACTGCAGATCTGTCATATCAGACTTAGTAAAATTATTAATAGGGCTGGGATTGTTTATCTTAGTCATATTAATCATTCTGGAGTAGCTCTACATTTCAGCAGTTTGATTATCACTATAATCCATCGTGCTTGCAGGAGATATATTATATTGTAAGGCTGTTAGTAGTACTAACCAGCCAATATTCACATTTGTAAGCTCTTTATTATATTTCCCACATTTCGTGGAAGAGACTGATCCTTGCTCAGTCTATTGTATTTACTTTTTAGTTGCTCCGTCATATGATAGCGCCTATTCATCTTGGATAGGAGTGCACATACTTGGCGTTGAGCTCCATTTCCAGTATTGTATTTCATGTAATTGCTCCGCCATATGGTCGCCTCATTTCCATTCTGGAATTGGGTAGCACATACTTGGTGTTGAGTTTGCTTTCAGTATATTAGATGGTAGGGATCCTCTGACCACATGCTCGTCATTCGCCGGCGCATTCTTGGTTAGAGTTTTTGTATAAGCATTTCAATTAAGACCCTCTGACCATATGCTCGCCATCACTTGGTGCCATTCTTGGTTAGAGTTACTTCCAGTTGCAGTTCTGATTAATGTACTGACGATCCTCTTGCCATATGACAGCCTCTCTCTTGTTGAGATTGAGTGCGCATTCTTGGCAAAGAGTTATATTGTAACTGCTGGTTTGATTTATCTAACCCTAACGGGTGTGTTGCATTTCTAATTGTAATTTGAAAATTGAAAAAAATTGGCTCGGAATATTTCATGTAGGGAACCCTAAAATCACCTTGAGTCAACTACAATCTTGTAAGAATGCAAGATTTTATTGCTAAACCCTAATAAAGGAAACTATACAATTAACTGGAAAACTATCATCAATTAACCAAAACAAGACTAATCTAAATGGACATGTGCAAGCATGCAAGTCCTTATTGAAATGAAAACTAAGTGAAAACTCCAACTGTACATTGATGATTCCAAAATAGACATAGCATGAAAGGTGGAACAACAAGTTAACTTGGAAAGAAGCATCGAGTTAACCGTTGTGTCTGATGTCTATCCTGAAAGGTGGGATCTGGAGTTCACTGGCCGTGATCTTGAGCAAGTAACCCCTCCACGAGGTTGTTGACTGCATCACCATTTGAAGGTCGTCACATGTCTCAACTGTCAATTCACTGTTTGTCAACAACTTAAGCAATCCTAGAAATCTCCACACACTTAAACTAGCATTTCACTGACTAGTAACAAACTAGCATTTCACTGACTGGTAATTCTAGCGGCTCTGTAACTAAAGTGATGGCCACTGTTTCTTCTGCAACTTGATGTTTCTCACATTTTTCATGCTTTTCTCTATGGAAGAGTGTTGCATGATGAAACCGCGAAGTTTGATTGCGCACACTCTAGCTGTGAGAAATACACACTAACTTGCTACATACGCAAAGTCCCAATGGTATTCAACCCTCTAAAGTGACCTTGAAAAGCTATCAACTATACGAGGTATGAGACTGTTGGCGTTTGAATGACTACGCCTATCAACCCTCCGGATGCGCTTGATACAAATCGGTGTCAGCTTTTCTGATGAAATGATGAATTAAGACAGATTTGGTCTTGAATTCAATCACATGAACTACATTCTGAAAAACTCGCCTGTTGACTATAAACACGGCTATGTTCTAACAACTTTCTCCAGAAAACTAAAATGACACCTAGTGAGGCTAAAAATACCCTGTCAGAGGGCAATTTCCAAGAAAAATTCTAAGACGTGCGTTTTGTGCAGAAAATGATTCTAAAACAACCCACAACGTCAGAATTGCGAAAAAGCACCGTTTAGCTTGACATGCAAAAGCTTTTCCGAAAAAAGCAACTGAGAGCAGTAGGGGCTACAAGGGCAATTTTTCCAAGAAAATCTGAAATATGGGTTTTGTCCAGAAGATGATTGTAAGACAACCCTCATCGCCAGATTCGAAAAATATCAACTTTTACTCCACCATACAAAGAAATTTCAGTTAAGAAAATCAAAGCTTCAAGAATTGAAGCTCTGGACCAAATTTTCTTGAAAAATTCTAACACATGGGTTTCGTAGAGGAAGTCATGCACAATCAACCCAGATGATCAAATTTGTCAAAAGTCACCGAATCTTGGACAAGCGAAGAAAACCTAAGATGAGAATAGAAGAATTTAAGATAGAAGATAGAAGTTTTTATGCCCTGCTTCTGCTAAAATCGCCATCTTGTCTGAAGTCTGTTGATTAATTTGGACTTGTACCTGCAAGGAAATCTGTAAAATGATATCCGAGATGCCTTCGAATACTGATTGCTAAAGAATTTGCTCACTCAAATGAGAAAATTTGCTTGATCTTCAATCTGCTGTGAGAGAAAAAGGACGCCATCTTGAATAAATAGAAGAATTCTTTATTTAATGGCGCCACTGCAAGAATCAAAACCTTGATTTTTGTTGTACCCAAAATAGATTTTTGGCATTCTGTATAAATCATGTTAAAATGCGGTCAAAAGTCTGTTTTAGGTCAAACCAAACATAGTCTTTGAGGGTTTCTATCAAGGAACACATGTGCAAAATTCTGAAAATTTGAAAATCAAGGTTTTACGCCCCTATTTTCAGGAAAACCCCCGAAAATAGGACCTTCCCATAAATGATTGAAAATGATTTTGATAGGATTAAATGACTTCACGATCACATTGGTCAAGTCAGAATCATCAAAAGGCACGTTTTACTCTGGTGGGTCTATTTTTGTTTTTCAGGAACAAAGTTAGGAGCTTCGCAACCATTAATGGCAGATTGGCCAGTACCAGGTGCTAAAAGCTAAGCTTCAAAAGCTTCAACGATGCAACCATGGCAAAAAAGGTCTAAAAAGATGTTTGACGAAGGAGATTCTCGAAACCAAAAAAGATCAAAATTTGACTAACTTTGGAAACGTTACGAAGGAGAAATCAGTTCACGATGCAAAAAAGAGCCTTTTTCAGAGAGGGGCGCCCTTGATTCTCAAGAGTCAAATACAACCTGATGAATCATCCAAGATAGTCATCCTCGGCGTTCTCTTGCTAGCTTGACAACGAAACAATCAGCAAGATCATCTAATGAATTGATCACCGACAGTTGTCAACAGAGTAAAAATAGGCAATTGACAAAGATATTAGAAATAGTTGTCGAAATGATGATCCATGTGGAAAAGGCACCCTTTCCAAGGAAAGGCACCCTCCTTTTTGAACCTCCAGACGCTATCTGATGTCAGAAGGCCTCCAAAGACAGTTTTCTCAATCTGGGTCAATCTCAACAACGTAACTGCAAGCACGAGCATCTGACAAGGCAATCACTAGATAATCAAGATCAAACTGGAGCATCTTTCAGGATAAAAACACTGCAAAAGGCAAAAAGCGCCCTTTTTAGTGAGGGGCGCCCTTGAATTAAGGGACCTTTAACTAACTCTGTGGTTTCAAACTCCAGTCATCTTTTGCGAAGCGGAGCTGGTTACCTGATGAGATATCAAACGAGACCATCCGATTCTCCGATCAACGGGAAATCCAAATCAAAGCACAGGAGGTCAGAATGAAGAGTTTGAAAGAACATATATTGAAAATGACTAAGGCATGAAAGAAAGCGCCCCTTCTTGAGAAAGGCGCCCTTCTTTTTAGGGCCACAAACTTAGCTTTTTGGCTTCGTACTTCCCAGGCTCATCTCTTCAGCTTAAGCGCAGCTCAATGATGAATCCAACAGCAGCTACTCAAGATCAGCCGAGCAATCTGGAGCAAAGATCAAACAAAGGTCATTCAGCATACAAAATGATGAAAAAGCTTGCAAAACTCAAAAGGGACACCTAGAAAGGTCAAAGGCAAAGTTTGTTGACTAAAGTTAAGATATTTTGAGACAAACTTGGCCAACTCACTCCACAATCAATGGAAATCACCTTTGTGAACTTCAGATCAAGCCAAATCAGCTTTAGATCATGAGTTAGGATCCCAAACTTGAGGGTTTTAGGCTTAAGTCTATATAAAGAAGATCTAGGCATCCCACTTCATTATTTCCTTGCAGATTGATGATCAAGAACAGCAATAAGCTCTCAAGGACACCATTTTTGGATCTAACCAAGGTTTTTGTATGTTCTTCGATATTTCTTGAAGATCAGAGGCAGAAGAAGTTTTCTAATCAAAGGCTGGATTCAGAGACAGATTTTCTCAGGAAGTTAGATTAAAAACTTCCAATCCATCTTCTGTCTACTTCCTCTTTTCTTGTCTTAGGTATTCTTGCATGTCACACAAATCAGCAGGCTACCACAGATCTGATCAATAGGGCAGACTCAGAATAATTTTCCAGTAAAACCCATCTTGTCAAATTATCTAGAATCAGCAAACTTGCTGCCCCTATTTTTGGGGGTTTTTCCAAAAAAGTTTCAGAATCAAAATTCTGAGGAACTGGGTTTGTCAACATTGAAGTACGAACAAAACCCATGTGCCAGATTTTTTCCGAAAAAATACTTCTCGGCAGAGCGCTATTTCCAGGGGTTTTCGAAAATTGTCAGAACAGGGTCAAGTGTGTAGTCAATCTTTAAGTTATTCAGGATGCAGTACTCTCAGATACAATACAAGACCAAGACGGCCTTGTACCATGATTACCTGAAAACGACTGACATGAACTTGCATCAAGTAAGCCCAATGGTTGATCTTGAAGACTCGGAGGGCATAAATTAAATCACGTTGCAAAGCATAGAAGAGTCTGGATTGCTTCAAGCTGCATCCATCCCCATCACATTACAAAGTGTAGAACTTGTAATTGCTTGTATTAAGCATTACAATCCTACCACGAGAGAAATCAAATCAATTGACGGGAGGATAATCTGCAGTCTAAAGCCCAAGGATATAGGAAAGTGTTTTGATATTCCACCATGTCCTACCAGCAAGGTCATATCAGTGACAGAATGCGAGAAGACATTCAAGGCAGCCAAGAGCAAGTACCAAGGAATAATGACAGAAAAATGGCTGAAAGTGAAAAAGGCTAACTTGCCTAAGTTGCTTGGACGAGGAGAATGCAAAGATGAGTATGCAGTGTTAATCACTCTACTCAACAAAATCACCAGACAGGAGGATGGCAATCAACTCCAGTCGTGGATGTATTATGTCATTGCAAAAATCATCAGCAAAAGTGAACATTACGACTGGGCCACTCTGATCAGTGATACGCTCCATCAACAAATTACCAGGTTTCTAGAAGTTCATAGGTTTCACATGTGTTCTTACCTGGTATACCTGATCGCCTTCCAAGAAGAGCTCAGGATATTAAACAATGTGGGAACCTTAGGTGTGCAGAAGGTTCATGAGCACTTTACATGTCTTGAGTTTACTCAAGCAGAGCGACACTTCGAAAGAACAAGTGATCACTTCATCACGCACACCGTGCAAGATCTAGACCATGAGATGCACGTACATATTTCACAAACAGCCAGAGAGGCAATGGCGGATTGGGCGGATTGGTTTATCCAATTCCCTACATTCTCCTACATACGCATGTATGGCTACATTGGTCACCCCGCCATGATGCCACGATACCCTTCAGATAGGGTAGTCTTCATGGAATTCCTAAGGCAGTTATCCAAAGTTCACATTCACTTGCGCTTAAAGAAGAAGACAACTGTGAACTTTCCCGTTGAGATGGGACTCTATAGATGCAGGTTGGCGGCAGATGCCAAATTGATGAGCCAGGATGTAGTGTTCCACCACTCTGCTGATTTGTTTCACTGAGTTTGTAGGACTGATTTTTTTGTTTGTTCTTGTATTTTGTCTTTGTGTTTTTTAGTTTACTTGCTAATAATGCTAAATAAGAGCTAAAGAACATGTGCATGAAGTATAAACTTCAATTAAACTAATCTACTAAGATACATCGGATAAAAAAATACTTAATACTCAAAGCCAAATATGAGTTCTTCATTACATTAGAGATTACATAAAATAGATGACTTACATAGGATTCCAAACTAGATACATCATATGCAATAATACAACTTACAGCCATACAGCACTGTGAATAGTGTTTTGCTACAGTAACAAACCCCAATGGAATGCTTACAACTTTGGTTAGACGCACTTCTCCCACCAAAAACCGAATTGGAGAGCTCCCTAGGGCTAGGGCGCCCCTTTTATAAGTGATTGCAGCCTCTATAAGGAGGCGTTTCTTTTTCTTAGGCTGCTACAAACCCTCATGAAAGGGTGGCTGGCTGTAGATGCATAAATCAGCCCCAAAACTCCACCAAAATGCGAACAGCTCCTTCGTAGATGCAAATGGAGTCAATGGCAGCAAAATCCCTTCCAGAAGATAGCTCTAATCACTTGCAAACAGCAATATATGGCTCCAAATGAAGCAACCAAACTCAGATCAGCAACCTTAAGGTGGTGTTTCACACCCTCAAGCAGCTCACAAACGAACAAGCAGCCCCCTCCAAGCTCACCCACTGCAGAAATCAGGAAACCCTAGTCTCCCTCTTCCTCAAACTCCAACTCACAAGCTCAAGCAAGCAAAAATAACTCATAACATGAGGGGGTCGAACTTCTCTCTTTTCCTTTTTAAATTTTAATTGAAAAACACTATTCATAAAGTGAGCACTATTCACTTACATTATGATCTTTTTTCACTTTATGAATGAATAGTAACTGAAAAATATAAAGTGACCCCTTTAATTAAAAGACACATGGTCCCTAAGCCAGAGAAGGTGAAATAAATGGTGAGGATCATAATTTTAAGCACAAATATCACGCCAAACGCACAAATTCACCCCGTCACCATACTCCGGATATCAACATTGCAAATTAATGACCAAGTGCCCGTTCAAGTGACCCTCTATCCAGAACCATTAGCCTACGAGGGTCAATGTGATAGGCTAATCCTCTGATTCTCGGAAGATTAATTAGAAGGGGACATTACACAGGAGACAATGAGGCATAATCTCAAATACCTCATTGAGAGGTCATATGATCCCCGAGGTCTCTATGCGGCACATCTTGAGCAACACTCTTCACATGAATCTTCTATGGAAAATTATTGGGTCAATTGTGACGATGAGTATGAAGTGCGAAGAAGGAACTATAGCAGGTTCAGGCTCTCGCAAATTGTTGACTTTATGTCAGAAGACATCGAGGGCTTATTTGACGATGAAGGGGAAGTCATTCTCCCCTCATTCTTCGTAGATTTAGTTGACTCACAACCACTCCCAAGAGTGGATTGGTACGCAAAGGATAACCCATCTATAGAGGAGAGGACAAGTAGAGTGGTCAGAAATAGCCAACTCTATCTCGACAGCAAGAAAACAAGGAAAGTGGTACCTCCCAAAACAAAGCCGCCACAGGTTCAGTCTACACCACCTTCCACGTCAAGAAAGAAGCCAAGGCAGAAGCAATGGTGCAATCCTCCCCAAGGGATGAGGATAACGAAGCTTACAAGGCCAAGAACACAAGGGACACATGTGAAGATAGCCACACACAGTCCCGAAATAGTCATGGGTATTGCTGCCTCAGAGCCAGTAATAGAAATAGTTGTTGAAGAAGCAGCAGTTGCCCCAGAACCAGCAGCAGCAGAAACAGTGCCTGTAATGGAAACAGAACCGCCTACATCACCACCATCACAGCAGTCGCAAGTCCCCATCGACTTGGACTCGCCACCGAGAGACGTCACTCCAGCACAGTCTCACACATCAGGTATTCAAAGGCCCCTTATTCCTCCTAGCGAAGCTAGCCGAGATTCTATTTGGCTTGAGGGTTTCCTAGGTAGGAAGAGGGAAAGACCCTCCTATGAACTTGACTTCACTGAATTCGACCATGTCCCACAAAACATGCCGGCGAAGAAGTTGAAGAAACAAGTTCACGTGGAAAGGAATGCAAGTTGTGAGCTCATCATAGAGACTGCTGCCCCACCAGAAGATAAAAGCATACATGAGGTACAAGTGGAAGACTTCACATTGTCTAAACTTAACCTCGGAAAGACCACACGACAAATGGAGGCAGACCTTCTCAGAATCGCCTCGGTGAGCGCACAAGAAAGGATGGCCAAGGATGGAAAAGACAAAGCAACCTCAAAGGCTGAGAACCAACAATTGAGGTCGTACATCTCCAGCTTGATGCATGGCACCCCGAACGTCTCGGCCTTACCACCAGAATTGTTGGATCTTCCCACAAAACAAAATCACCAACAGTTGATAACATACGGAAAACACTTGAGAGATCAAGTGGAGGAGTTTGTTCTCAAAGGGCGATGCATATTGGCAAATCTTTACCAGTTACGGGATAGAACACATGGACTTCATGCAAAGATTCAGCAATCAGAGCAAAGAATTGCAGAGAAGAGGCCAGAAGACCAAACCACAATTGCGGACTTGCAATTGGCATATCAATGAGTATACTCAGAGGAAAACAAGCAACATCTCTTTGCTTGGAAAGAACAGCTGGCGTACAAGGTGAAATCCTATGGCGCCCATTCAGTAGAGTTGATTGACTATCGACGGGTGGTCGCCAATATTATCAACTTCGCAAGAACGTTGGTAATATCTTTTTCTTGCATAGAATATCAGCACGAGGGAGGAGAATACATTGAGATGGTTACCGTACAAAATCAGTTCAGAGATGTCATCCGCAGCACCTTCCTTGATGATCCAGATGGTTGCAAGTTGGCCAAGGTGGAAGCATTGTCAACCAAGTTCGATGAAGCAACTGCACAGTGTATAGACTTCCAGCATCAGCTTACGACAAGCGAAGTAATGCTCAAGCGCCATGTCATCATTTTGCGGAGCATTAACTCCCCCGAAGCTGAAGAAGTCAACGAAAGGATAGAAACACTGTTGACCAATGGCGAGTTGTAAAGACACCAAGAAGGACGTCCTACCCTCCAAATGGCATTTATGATACTTGAAGTTGACTTGATGCCTCATTCCAAGTCAACTCAAGAGGACATTAAATGTAATTGGAGTTAACTTGATGACCCTTTCTAAGTTAACTCCATATCCCACAAATCATGCATTGTCAGATCCCACTGATTAAGGATGTCTAATCAACTTCCATAATTTGTGGATCTCAAATCTCCACTAAACGTGGATGTCTATTTTGGAGGTATACTTTACATTAAAGTTCACCTTTCAGTCAACTGAAGTAGTTTCTAGTTGACTCTTTGTTTAGTTTCAGTTAAATGAAGTAGTTTCCAGTTGACTCTTTGTTTAGTTTCAGTTAACTAAAGTAGATTTCCAGTTAACTGTCTGTTTCCCCTTTTTTAGGAATAAATCTTGCTAATTGATTGGCAAGAACTCATTGTTAACTCAAGGAGATTTTAGGGTTGCCTACTCCTTTGAGTTCTATAAATAAAAGTCTTGGGCTCATTGTTTGTTTAACCTTTACTTGCTATGCAAAATTGCTGCGCCGTTGTTGCCAACAACTTTGAAAGCGAATATTTGTTCACTCTTGGATGAGAGTTCATTGGTTTGATGAGCAATTGTGCATGATTTCGTGCCTTTGCATGTCCCAATCTTTGTAACTCGTTGGAGAGATTTAAAGAAGAAAATCAGAAGGCGCTTGCATTTTGATCCAAAGATTTGAGTCATTTCAACGTTTTGTATTTAAATAGCTTGTTGTTTCATTTCCCTCCTTGGATAGGGGTTCCTCCTCGGATATCTGTTATTAACGGTTATCGTTTGTTGTTGTCTAATGGATTGTCTTTCAACCTATACTTCAAATAGGGGTTCCTCCTCCTTAGCAAGTTTGTCGGCCAAGACATCGTAATTTGTTGTTTCTTGTAAGTCGTTTCCTAGCCCACACCTCGGATAGGGGTTCCTCCTCCTTGGCAGGTCTCAGATCCAATTTACCGTGAAGAGTGTTTGCTTGTATAAAACCTATCCCTACGTATATCCAAGAGTTCAGAGCCTCGGCCATATTCTAAGGAGACAGCGGATTCAAGTGATCCAACCAATCCATTCCCGCTCCTATGCCCTCATGCTCTGTTTACCTTGAGGATTTAGGATAGATTAAAAGCTAGAATAGTCGTAGTTAAGATCTACTGAAACCAGAGAAAAAGCTTAGCTACGGCGCATTGTGTTTGTGCACCCTTGTGTCCTACCTCTGAGTACAAAAAGATAGGAACCTTAGTTTACCCTACCCTTCCTTATGCATTACATCAGTAGAGAGGGACTTCTCTTCAAATAACGAAGAAGTGTTGCAAAACATTTGTAATAGCTGAACGTTTACAATCAGCACTCCAGAGGTGCTAATTTAAACACCAACAATTTTAGAAGAAATCTTCTGATTGGACCCTGTTGTGACCTTTTCACACATCACCCCATTCAAAATGGGGACCCCCTAATTTTTGCTTCATTCGGGTCTTTTGGCTTGGGTTTGTGGGTCTGTCTCTCTCTGTCGGTTCTTTCTGTCTAGTGATGTACTTACCATTTGACCTAGATTTGAATTTTGGGCTAAGTCTGGAGGGCTTTCTGATGAATTAGGGTTTACAATCTTCAGACAACTTTGAGGTCAAATTGAGTTGGCTAATCAAATTATAAGCTTAGCACTGCTGTTAAGATGCTTCGAGCAGGCTCCCACTAAATTTTCACTGAATTTTGATAACTTGCTATTTTTAGTAAGCACCAATTTGGGGCCTTTTTTCTTGGGGTTTTCAAATTATGACGATTGCACTACACTTAGAACATTGTGAGCTACCTACTTGCAAAATTTGAGCTGAAACGGACAACTTACTATTTTTAGCAGTCCTGCCTTCGAGGGCCATTTTAAGGGTTCGCATGTTGGAGTTTCAAATGCATGTCCGGAGATTCTTTGTGGGTTTTTCGAGACCTTCGCAGTGATATAGCATGCAAAACGAGATGATGACTTTCAATGACTCAGGCTTCAGTGGCTATTTTTAGGGTTTGCATGCAAGATTTCTTAGTGCATGTCAGCATAATCTTTCTAGGTTTTCCGAGAGCTTCGCAACGAGGTAACATGCAAGCGGAGTTGATCACTTTTTCGGGACTTGCTATTTTTAGCCAGTGCTTGCATGTTGATCATTTTTCTGGGTTTTTCAAGATCTCTCGGGCAATGTGACATGCAGACTCATTCGGCAGCTAGTTGGTCACTTTTTCAACCACTTACTATTTTTAGCAAGTTCACTTCGGTAGCTGCCCAACACTTCAGAATCACGAATCCGATGACATGCAACAGAAACGGAGTTAAACGGAGGTTATCTGAAGCACATGCAAGACAAATTAGGGTTTCCAGCTTCGGGACTCAAAATGAGGGGTCAAACGCCAAAATTTTCGAAAACCGGTGTATCCCATCGCGATTAACGTCTTTCAAGGAGTCCACTGGTAAAATTTGAAGGCAATCGGAGCACTTACTATTTATAGTAAGCCACTTCTGAAACAGGCTATAAATAGTAAGTCAGCATCAGGTGCCAGTGTGAACGGGTAAGTCTATCGATGAGGGTCACGGCATTCAAATTTCAAGCTGAACGGAGTTGTGGAAGTCATGAAACTGAGCAGTTACTATAAATAGTAAAACACCTCCAGAAACATGCTATAAATAGCAAGTTAGCACGAGATGGCAGTGTGAACAGATCAACTTGATCATGAAGATCCTATGGCGCGAATTTCAAATCAAACAGAGCTACAGAGGTTCGAAAATCAAGCACTTACTATTTTTAGCAGGCCTGTGCAGAGGAATTAGGGTTTCCTAAAATGTAGGGCGAAACACGACAGTTACACAAATGCAGCATCCAGTCACGATCAGCACCCTTCAGGCAATCTGCACGCAAAGTTTGAGCTCATTCTGAGCAGTTACTATTTTTAGTAAGTTGCTAAAAATAGCAGGTACAGGTAGGCATTAGACGCCAACAGCTCAATCACGTCACGAGGGTCAAGGCAAAGTAGAAATCAAGCTTTTTGAAGCTAGAGATCAGCTTAAAATGCAAAATTTGAGGAACTTTCTAAAAATAGAAAGCTAGGGCAAGCTGAGGGCAACGTGAACAAACCACCTCAAATCAGACGAAAGCTTTGAAATTCATCCAAGTCTGATAAAATAAAAGCTCCAGCATCAAAATCCGCCCTTGAAGCTGAAGGTTGATGAAAAATTTTCTAAGTCATAAAAATTTGAAGCAGGGACCTCCATATGCGCCCTTGCAAACTTGAGGGGAGTTGAGAATTTTTCTAAGTCCTTGAAACTTGAAGTACACCCTCTCATATGCGCCCTTGAAACTGGAGATGGCATGGAAATCTTACTAAGTACTTCAAACTTGAAGCTGACCCCCTCATATGCGCCCTAAGCAAGGATGGGAGTTGAATTTTTTTCTAAGTATGCAAAATTTGGAGTAGACCCCCGTTTAATGCACCTTTGACTTGAGAGGAGTTGGAAAAATATTCTAAGTGTGACAAATTTGAAGCTCAAGGCCTCATATGCGCCCTAGCAAGGAAAGAGGGTAAGGATTTCACTAAGTGTTTTAAATTTGAAGCACACCCTCCTATATGAGCCCTTGGAAGAAGAAGGCCTTGAAATTTTCTAAGTCGTGGAAACTAGAAGTAGGCCATGGTAAATGCGCCCAAGCTTGAGTCAAAGGCAATGAAATTTTATCTAAGTGTTCTAAACTTAAAGTTACTACCCCCAAATACGCCTAGCCAAAGAGAGGCATGTGGAAATTTTTTCAAGAGTTAAAAACTGAAAGTGGAGGGCGTCATATGCGCCTAAGGGCTGAATGGGAAGTTTGGTATTTGCTAAGTGTTGCCAACTTAAAGCTAGACCCTCCATATGCGCCCTGGTTGGAAGAAGAAGCTTAAAATATTCTAAGTGTTCTAGATTGGAAGTAAGACCCCTTGTATGCGCCCAAGAACTTGAAGGGAGGTAAGAAAGTTTCTAAGTCTTGCAAATTAAAAGCTAGCCATATCAAATGCGCCTTGAAAAGAAGGAGAGTTGGAAATATTTCCAAGGCATGTAAACTAAAAGTGAGACCCCCTATGTGCGCCTAAGGTAAAGAGGGTGAATTAAATATTCAAGAGGGTGAATTAAATATTCTAAGGGGTTGCAAATTGAAAGCTCACCCATAGAAATGCGCCTTGGCTAGAGAAGCTGAGTTAAAAAGATTGACTAAGTGTTGGCAATTGAAAGTAGAAGCTCCCAGATGCGCCCAGCCCTGAAGACATGAATATTGAAAAATTTTAAGGCAAATAAACTCCAAGCTTGAGGGGTCATATGCGCCCAGCTAGGAGAAAGTGATTAAAAGTTTCTAAGGCATGCAAACTAAAAGTAAGACCTCCTATATGCGCCTTGAGAAGGTGAGAGATAAAAGATTTCTAAGTGCAAAACTTGAAGCTTGACCTCCTATACGCGCCCTTGCAGAGGAAGTCAATGATTTTTTTTAAGGCAAACAAATTGAAAGCTCATGGGTGGATATGCGGCTTAGTTAAAAGGGAGGATGAGGAAATATTCAAAGTGTTGAAACTGAAAGTTACACCCATGATACGCGCCCAGCTAGAAGAGAAGTTTCAAAGAATTTTCTAAGTGTTAAAATTTGAAACTCAAGGTGTCAAATGTGCCTAACATTGAGAAGGGAATGTTGAAAATTTTCGAAGCATGGAAACTCAAAAAGCTGGAGAGGTCATTTGCGCCTAGACTTATAGAAAGGACTTTGAAAATATTAAGTGTTCAAAAATGAAAGTTTGACCCCCCCCTTGATTGCGCCTAGACTGGGAAATAAAGTGGAAAACATTCTGAGTGTGCGAAATTAAAAGTCCACTATGACAAAGGCGCCTAAGTTTGAGTGTGGCCCGAGTAAAATTCTAAGACGTTGGAAATAAAAGAAATTTGTTCTAAACAAAAAAAAAATGCCCCATGCTGGAGAAATTAAATAAACTTCAATTAAAATTATTTTCCAAAGTCTAAAAAATTAAATGTCCCCCTTCGGTTAGACACATGAAGTTTTGAAGTTGAAAAATATTTATTAAGGGGAAATTTATTTTGGAAAATGTTCTGGAAGGAAAATAATTTTGCTTGGTGATTTTAAAATGCCAGAGCTCACAAGTGATGGAATTTTCTTCTAGGTGAAATGTAGATTTTTCTAAGGCGTTGGCGAAGGAAATAAATAAAGTTTCTCGATGAAATAAAATAAAAGGCGTTTAAATTAAATTTCAAAAGTAAATACGCCATTGTTCAAAGATGAGATAATTTTTATGCTAGAGTAATTTTAATAAATTTCTCAAAAATGCTTCAGACAACTGAAAGTGACTTGCAGTCAAGGAGGGAAATTTTAATTTTCAAACAAGGAAAGAATCTCCAATAATAATAAATTCCTATGACAACTCTATGACGACTGCGAATATTCTCTCCCGAATTGGAAATTTTCTAAGTAGTGGGGGAGTGAATTAATGACAACTGCTAAACTGGGCACCTTCTTTCAATTATATAAACTCTAAAGCTATTCATTTTTCTTCACAAGTTGCAGAGTTGAGATTGTGATAGTGCTGAAAGTGATTGCTGAGTGAGTGAGAAATTTCTGAGTTGAGAGAATTATTTTTCTAAGTGCTGAAAGTGATATTGCTGGAAGTTGCTGAAGCTCGAAGTTTGAATTTCGATGTTATATTTCTCGAGGTTTGGAGTTGGTGGCTTAATGCTGAAGATTTTTATTTTTGAAGCTAACTCCACTTGCCAGCCATCTCGTAGTAATTCTATTTTCTAAATTGGAATTGTAATGCTTGATTTTTATTTTGCAGATGGCTGAAATTCGAAGAGGAAATGTTGTTGGAACAAGCAAGGCTGCAGGCAGAGCTGGAAATGCTGAAGCAGGCAAAGAGAATGCCTCCAGGCAGGCAATCATCAAGCAGCTAAAGAAGTCATTTATTCCTGAATCAAAGTTCGTGTCAAAGCTGGGAGGTTTGACTAATACCAACCTTGGTTCATTCAACCTCGAAGCATTCAAAAGGAGAATTTACGGGCAAGGTGGTTATCCTCCATCAATGACTTTGCACAATATTGTGAGTGGATTGTATGCAGCTGCTGGTTTTCCACCAGCAATTCGATGTTCTGAGTTGATAATGGAATGTGCAAACTACTATAGGTCAAACCACGGGCAATTGTTTCTTCGGAAGGCATGTTGTTGGCCAACTTCGCACCTGAGACTATTGGCGAGGCGTTTGGGATTCCAGCTATGGACAAAATGTTGTACAAGTCTAAAGAGAGGGCTGGTAAAATGTACGCCTCATCTTTTGATAGGTGTGCGAAGAGAATCAACATAGCATGGATGAGGAAGCCAAAGCCTCCTGGCGCCAAGTTGCCAAAGCAGATCATCTCAGAGGAGCTGAAACAAGAATACTGTGATTTAATCATGATGCTCAGCCGGGTGAATGGCAGCCCACAGGCGTATGCTTTTGAGCCTTGGATGTTCTTCTACATCAGTGTAGTGCTAGAGGGGAAGGAATATGTAGATTGGGCGAAGATGATCAACGACAACTTAGATGAACAATTCAGAAGCCTAAGGAGAACAAAGACGTTTTACATGAGCTCGTATGTCATTTATATGCTAGCTTGAATGACGAAGTATAAGGGGCTGACATACCAGGAGCCGATTGGATGTGGTTCTGGTCAGTTTAAAATTCATGAAGCTTGCAGGCAGCTGCATTTGACAAGTACCTCCAGCTTCAAAAGAGTGAACGATGCTTTCACTATGTATATCACAAGGACTCTTCAACAGAGAACGCAGCAAAGAATATCCAAAGAAGCACAAAAGTTGATTGAAGAGTACGGGTTTTGGTTTGTCCAATTCCCAAAGTTCACGTATATAAGGCTGTCGGGGTTCCATTCATATACCTACCGACTGCCAAGATACCCCACGGATAGGATGGTGATGCTTGAAGTGTCTAGACAACTCATGGCCTACGACAAAATCATAAGGAAGAAGAAGAAAGGAGGTTTGCACTTCCCTATTGTTATGGGAAATTCGCTTGAGGAGTGCCCTTCTTTGCAAGCAGCCAAGGAAGCGGAGGATGAGTTAAAATTTTATCACCTCACTCTACACACCAGCCGACAGAATTTTGATCCTCAAAGGAAGATTGGAATTGTACAAAGTGAAGAATATAGGCACAAGGCTCATGTAGAGGATTTTTGGGCAAATGCGGAAGATGAAGCTGAAATCAGAAGGAAGATGTTCTCCAGATTGCCTCTGAAATTGATCAAAGAGTGCGAGGTTGTCCAAGTTCCGAATCAAGTGGATGAAGATGCCATCATTACTCACCCAGATCATGAGTCAATAAAGGACACGCCAATCCCGCCACCTGATTGGGCAAAGCCGGAAATCACAGACTTGGACACTTTGTCTATGCCTGTCTTAACTTTCACGAGGAACTGGGTGGATGGACACGTTCACAGACTTAAGACAAAATCAATTGCCCTCACATACAACCTCATGGGCGATCGAAGGCCACCGATGTCAATAAAGAAGAGAAAGCAGACCGCCCAAGCTGTGGAGCCACAGGAGGAGGAACCAGTTCAGCCTGAGCCTCAGAGGAAGGAAGAGGCATCACCTACACAGTTGTTGGCTCAATCTTCCAGCATACAAGAAGTTTCAATGTTTGTAAATCAAAGGGATAGAGTGAATGAAGAGAAAGAAATGGGAGAAGTTAACCAGCCATCACCTAGGGAGCCTGATAGTCAAAGCGCTAATGCTCCTGGGAATGCTGACCAGTCGGATGAAGGTGAAGAAACAGAAACAGATACTTGCCTAGATCGTGCACTCGAGGCAGCTTTTGAGGATGAAGACATTATGGAGCCTGAAGTTCGAGGTCTTGAGGAGGATAGTCAGCACATGGAAATGGATGAGCCTCAACCAAATGTTGTTGAAGAGGAAATTCATGAAGTAGAAGCAACAGAGGAGCAGCCGCTTATCGTCTATGGCGCTCAACAAGACGTCCCAAATTGGCTCACCAATGCAATAAGAAGAGATCAAGAGGACGACACTGACCCAGCAATAGAGATGGAAGAACTCCTTAATAGAATAAGCAGGTCACCTAAGAGGAAGAGAGCCAGGAAGTACTCCAGGATGGAAACAGATGAGTCTAGTTCTCACACTATTCATGTTGCGGTTCCGAGGGAAGAATGTGATCTAGATGAAGTAATGCCTGAGAATTACACGATCACTACAGTTGAATTGGGACGCCCTACTGGAGCACAGGTTATTGAGGAGGCTGAAAACTCCTTCCAAGCACAAAAAGATGGGCTGCTTTGAAAAGGAGAAAAATATAAGAGGCTAAAAAGGGAGTATAAGGCGTTAGTTGGGTATGTGCAGCATCTAGCACGTCCATGTGCTTAGGAGAACCCAACAGTGGAACTTCCACCTGAGCTTCCACAAGAGTCAATCAGCGGGCTCAAAGAGATGAAGAAGGCCATTCAGGAGGGAGATAAGTGGATTGGCGGTGTTCGTGCTGAGGCTGAGAGATTCATTGTAGATCTTGTCTCCTCTTTCCAGCATGCTTCCAGCATCCTCTCTCATTTGGAGAACATTGAGCAGGCTTGGAATAATACTCACATATTTCAGGATAAGACTATTCCACGCCTGGCTGCTCTGATGCGCATGCCAATGCAAACTTTGGTTGAAGAGGGGGTGATTTAGGCAAGAGATCGGTATGATTTTCCAGGCTGGTATTCTGCTGCATTCACTGGCCGAGGTTTCTTCGACACGGCAAAGACGGAGTCGGCCAAGATTAGGAAGGCTATGGGAAATATTCATGAAGGCATCTTCAACACACTGGAGGCATTATTCACGAAACGACTAACTCCCAAGGAGGTGATAGTGGATGGATTGAAGGGAAGATTGCAGCCATTCTTCTCTGAGATGACGGTATTTGCTCAGGTGGACTTTGAAAATATCTCCACGTTCTCAGCCATTATTCAGAGCACGCAGGAATCCATTGAGGCCTGGAGAAAATCTTGCATCCGGCAGGAGCAAACGATTGCTATCCTCGAGTACCAGCTTAATCTTACTCCAGCTATTTCTGAACAACAAGTTGATGCAGTGTTGGCGCGGTTTGTTGCTTTCGCGATTAGAGAGAAGAACAATGGGAACAGGATCCTGGACGAGAATCTTCTGGAAGGATAGTGGGCATTAATTGCCCATAGTGGTCAAAGGAGGAATCTACCTATTTTGTGCTCATTAATTACACCACTCCACCTTCTGGCAGTTTTTAGGGCAGAATCTAGTCTAGGGCTGATGTGGCTCAATCCGAGCTGTCCATTGTAATTTAATCTAGACCGTCCATTGAGATTGACCAGCTATATAAAGGGGACTCCCCTCATTTGTACATTATTAGACTAGAGAATAGACATTCTGATAGAGCATAGAGAGACAGTTTAGAGTTAGCATAGTTTCATTGCATAGCATAGTTTGAAGGAGAAGGAAAGTTCTCCCTTTGAGAATTTTGTAAGGAATTGTTGCGAAGACTATCATAATAAAAAGAGTTTCATTGATGGTGAATTTGTCTTTTGTTATGAGCAGTTAGTGAGATTTCTTTGCCCTTCTACTTCAAGTAGGACTTAAAATTAGAGTGATTTTCATTTTCATGTAAGTAGTTAGCTGTGGATTTGTGGTGTTTGATTGAGGTAGCTTCGTTTAATCCATACCACTAGCAACTTGCTGACGGCAAGTTTTCCTTGTGTGGTCAACTGGAAATCATTTCAAACTTAACTTCAATTGTGATTCACGTGCTTGTATGCATCGTCCTGATGGTATATGCATGCTGAATTGTAATCTAAATACCTTTCACTGCTCCCTTGAAGATTGCACCGATTTTGTTGGAGTTGTCCAACGCGAGGCAAGGCAAAATCTGGCTGAAGTCTGCTGAAGTCAAGCTCCGCACATCTTGCATTTAGACTAGAATTTAGGCTTTCCAAACCCTACACACATTTAAATTCCGCACAATTTTGGTTAGTATAGGAACACGTCCCTCATTGCTAAATTATCCGCAACATACGAAAATCCCCTTCCAATCATAAACCTGCTGTCAGCTGCAAACATTCTGAACAATTGTGTAAGTCCCCTAGTAAAAACAACAAATCACAACGAACCAACTAAGGGTATTCCATTGCATTTTCGGAACCTTGGAGCTGAACATACGAACTTTCTGGCAATCTTAGCGTATGGAATTCTTTGATCAAGAGAGAATGGAGTAGCCTTTGGATACTTTGTTCTGCTGATTGGTGCGGTCACAAAAATCACATCAACAGACCCCACTTTGTTCAACTATCACTGTGACTCGGAGTCCCAAAAAATTAAAATATTAAAATATTCAGTTCACCCTTACACATGCGAATTTACAAATTAACAACAAAATGGACGCCAATATTAAAATATTGAGCGCAATCGCCCCATTAAAGTTGGCATGCAAAGACTGAAAAATTTAATATTATTTTAATGAGTTAACTGAAATCTCTGCATCCGGGTTCGCTTAGAAAATTCTACTGATTCTGAAAAGTCCAAGTTTGACTCTCCAGGTGTCCCCTAGCAAAAGTTGAGATTTTTTGCTAACTTCCTACTTTGTAGCTCATTGAAAACGTCACGGTTGCCTCTATTGAGCTCTGATTTTTGAATGCTTGATTGATGCTGGAACTGAGCTAAGACATCCACCACGAAGCCAGAAGAACCAAGATGAAATGTCTGTTGGGAGCTACAACTGCTAAAAACCATGTTTGTCACCACAAAATAAAAGTCACCTTTTATTAAATTGATGTACAGGTCTCCAAACTTGGCCATTTCTCTGTTTTGCCATATGACGCTTCAAACTGCCACTGCCGATGAACGATGACTCTCATCGACTGGATGATGGATCCATTGCGTAGCTATAAGAATTCCGCAAACAACAACTGTATGTAAGGCATCCGAAAGTTGAGTTAAGGAACCCAAAAGCAAGGGCGCCCCTAGCCTGCAAAAGCGCAATTCCCATTTTTAGAATGAATTTGCAACTTGCAACTTTTAGCACGAATGCTCTACTTTGACCCTCAACACCGAGAGCTAGAGTGTTCCGATGTGTGCGTCGTTGATCTTAATGCGAAGCTGGAAGAACTTAGAAGAGATGTTCCTAGAAATGACGAAGCGAGAAAACTGCTTCTAAGACCTCCAAGAGAAGGGCACCTTTTCAAGGGAGTATGTAATTTCCATACTTAGCCATTTTTCTGCTTGTTTACATTCTTCAGTAATTTCCACTGATCCTTCACTCATGGGCGTTTGACAAATCTCGAGGGTTGACAGCTAGACTCGCTAAATAGCTAGGAGAATTCCGCACAAGTCTTGTGAAGACGACGATTGCTAAAAACCCCATCTAACTGGCCAAAAGGTTGGGCGCCCTTGGCCTATAGAGGTACAGGTTGACATTTTCATGTTTATCCACCCTCCGTTTTACATGCTCGCTGGAACCACTGTCACGATCACTAAACACATCTGATGATCTCGCGATCGGGTGCATCGTGGAGCTAGGCTAAATCGGAAGAGATTCCCTGTAGACAGAAACTGCAAATTCATCCATCTGAGGGGTCTAATTCAAGGGCGCCCCTAGGCTACAGGGGCGCAGAAACTGCAATTTTGACAAACCTCATGATGTGTAACCTCTTCGTACATTCCGCTTCCGCCTTCGATTGTCGGAGTTCTGCAACTCAAACGATCTCACTTGATAGCTTGCCTGAAATCTGATTGAATTCCGAAGAGATTGAATGTATTTGCAACCAGAAAGCACTAAATCTGAACCTCCAAAATGAAGGGCGCCCCTAGGCTACAGGAGCGCAGATTTGCTTTCTGCTAGATATTTCCTCCACTTTGCTCTCTTGCGAACACCATTCTGGCTGCTGAGTTGACCACGTAGAAGCATTATTGCTGCTAACATGTGTATGTGACTGTATTTCACCACTTTTACATGTACGGACACTGTAAAGTTGATTTGCACGTTGATTGCGCAAGCGTCTCCCCTGTTACAAAATGAAGTGTTTCCAGACTTGGAATATTTTTGCACTTTTCGCCATTTGAAAAATCCTCTCCGTCGTGAAGTATCTTTTTTAGCATCCTTCATCATAGAATGTTCTACTTTGAGTTTCAGGCTAAGATTTTGACACCTAGTACTGGCCAACTGCCATTGACGATCTCGAAGATCCTAACATTTCTCTCGAGAAAGTGAAATCTAACCACCAGCCTTAAACTGACTTTTAATTGAAACTGACTTCACCACTGTGATCGTGATATGAAATAAGCCAATCAAAATTAATTTTAGTCAATTCTGACAAGTTTCTATTTTTAGAGTTTCATGACCTGAAACAGGAGTGCAAAAACCCTAATTTTCAATTTTTTCCAAATTTCACCAGTATCTTTGTGACACCAAACTGACTCAAAATACATACTTGATTTGCCCAAAAATTGTGTTTTGACATCATTTTAACAAGGTTTAGACTCTTTTAAGCAAAATACCTTAATGAAGCAAAAAATTTGGTTTGGGTACAACATGTCTGAAAGTTCAAGGTAAATTCCCCCAAAGAACGCAGCCACTGAATGCCCATGACTACATATGTGTCTCCAATGTTAACCACGTATAAGTCCTCCTTAATTTCATGTCTTCCTAATAGGATGCTCAACTAGGGAACCATCCTGTTACACTGAATAGTGAAGCCATCAGCTACCATTACCTTGAAACCACCAACCTCCTGTGTCTAAAGTCCTCTCCGAACCACTAAACCATCATCAATGAAGTTGTGTGTAGCTCCTGTATCAATCAAGGCTACATTCGCTGCCCTTGTATCTGCCCTCGAATGCGAAACGACTGGTGCTCATGAAAGCTATAAAGTTGGGAAAATGTCCCATCATGTTCCAACCCCTTATCACCCTTCTTTGGTGTCTTCTCAACCTCTATTTCTTCGGAATCAATTTGCTGATCTGATTTTTCTGATTCACTTTCTTCACCTGATTGGTACTCAATTAACAGTGCCTTAGCCTTGACAGCGCATTTGTGGCCTTGTCCAAAAGGCTCTCTACAAGTAGAACATAATCCCTTCTTCCTGAGTTCATTCAAGGTCTCAGCATCTAACTTAGTGTAGTTTTTCTTAGGCTGCTCATGTTCTTTGTTGTCAATTTCTTGTCCGTTTCCTTCTTGGGCTGCGAGTCCTTTGACTGAAATTTATTTTTAAATGTTGATGTCTCCATGTCTCTAGCCTTTTTAATTGCTTCCTGAAGGCTATGAGGGTTGAAGGCTTTAATCTAGCCCCTTAGAGGATCTGAAAGACCGTCAATGAACAACACAATGAGTCTCCTCTCAAATATGTCAATCACCAATACAGAGAGTTTTTGGAAATCAGCAATATAGGCATCAACTGAACCCAACTGTTTGAGTTGAGCCAACTCCTTAAAGTGCAACTCAGGATTTGTTTTGTCAAACCTTTCAATGAGTCTCTCTGTGAACACTCTGTAAGATGTGATTTGTGCATGCCCCAACGTAATCATTCTGTTGTACCACCATTCATGAGCAATGCCATCTAAGTGAATCGAGGCATACTGTATCGACTCAATCTCAGGCATAGGATTCAATGTGAAGTATGTGTCTAACTTTTGCACCCATGCTCTTGCTGCCATCTTCCCGAAACCATCAAAGTAAGGAAGTGTAATCTTTCCAACCTTCTTCTTCAACTTATTTGCTGGTCCCTATTTCCCCTATGATTAGAGTGTCTCATTCGTAAGTCAATATAATCTCTAAGTGACATGTCCATCTGAAATGTCGGTCCTGCATCAATCCAATCCTGTCTAAACTGTTCCTGCTGCTCCAACAAAGTGACCTTTGGATTCGCAAGAGCTGCTATCCTTGGTGGGAAATTTGGCATTAAAGGTCTAGCCAACGCTGCCTGATTACCAACTACATGTTGGTCTGCCCTATTTCCTTGACCCAAACAGTCCATCCGCTGTACCAAATCAGCTAACCTGTCATTAGCCTCTTGTTGTCGTGCTGCCCTCAATTGTCCCCTATCTAAAGTATCAAGAAGCATAGCCATTCTATCCGGAGGTGCTTCATTCCTGTCATTTCTATCATTTCTCTCGTTTCTCTCACCTTCTCTACGCCTGTCTCCCATGCTTCTTGTGCTTGATGACCCACAAGAAGATGATTCAGTTTGCTGCTCATCGCCAGATGAAGGCCAATGTTCCCAAAAACTCTCCTCTTTTCTCCTATTTCTCTCAAAATATCTCCTTTCTTTGTCACTCTAGCTCATACGAATGTAAACCCACTAGATGGCAAGATCAGTTTTGCTCTGATACCACTGTAATAATCTACCCCCAATTTTATTTTATTTTGGTTTCTTCTCCTGTTTGCTACTTGTTGTTTGAGAGTTTGAATGGTTCCTTTGCAATGTTTTTGTAGCGTTTAACAATTGCATGTATGTTACCAATAATATGCATAAACAGAAAAATAAATGGCAGCAAACATAGACCAAAATGAACACTGTCTGAAGCAAGAGATATTTCTGATTTCTTTAATTTTATTTTCAGTCATACAACAGCAAACATATAACAGATTAAAGCTCTTTTCAGACCTGGTGATGCATGCAAATCAATTGGAAAGGCTCTCCTTGGTAACCACACCACTTCCTAAGAACAGCAACCTACATGCAGCAATCCCGTCCTCTTTTTTCCATCCACAAGAGCCAAAGAACAGCAGGTGGAAGTCTGAAAGAGAAATCACCAACAAGAGGCGCCCAAGGAAAAGTACGAACTGCTCCAGTAAATAAAATCTCCAACTTCAAATTATCAGCAATGCCCTCACTTGATTCACCCTTGATAGAAGTCTCAAATGAATCAACACCCACAATGATATCCAACCCAGTAGTTGTGAATATCTTTAATTTAATCACAGTACAAGGCGCCCAGGCTGAAAGACGTCTTGGCCATTAAAAAAATCAGAAGCTACACCAAAAACTGTAAATTAGTGCTTGAAAGGAGCGCCCTTTGGTGAGCCTTAATTTGGATCAATACCCATGTAGATACTCTGCTTCTTTCAGAAGTTATGAACATATAACCAATTCAGGACCTAAAGATACTGCCAAATAAATCACTTGAATCACCAATAAATTGCAACCCAGCTACACCAAGTTCATTGAGTTATAATCTCAAGCCAAAATACTCAATACCCACTTCAAACTTGATCAAAATCTTCATCCAGACATTTGTAACCTGCAACTTGAAAGCATAATGAAGCTCCTGAATGAAGCTCCCCCAAATCCTCTCTTGATGTGGTCTATCACACACAAAGAAAGGTGATCTTGAAGAGGTTTTCGTCTCAACAAGTCGAAATCCAGCTCAAAGCCAAGCTCCAAACCCACAGCATCACAATATTCAAACATCCATAATGAAAAAAGCCTCCAAACAAGACTTTTATTAAGTTTTCTCCAGCAACCCTAGAATGCACACAAAATTCATTTGCTTTTGATTTAATTTAATTTTAAATTATTTTCCCTCCATAGTTTGGGCGCCCCAAGGAGATATAATATAATTTCACTTTGAAAACAACTTAAGTGAATAGACTAGGCGCCCTTGGTCACTTTTTTAATTGAGTCCCCTCATGTCCCCTTTTTTTTTAATTTAACATTAAAAAGTCACTTTTTAAGGCACATTTTCCGAAGTACATTCAAATATTAAAATAAATCCCTCGAAGTGACTTAATCCTCAAAATATGCACATTGACTAGCCTGACCAGGGCCAGCCTGCCAAGTCTAGACAACCCTAATCGACTTACTATTTTTAGTAAGTACTAAAAATAGTAGTAATACACCCTAAAACCTAAGTCAGAGAGAAACTGAGATGCCCGATATGGCTCACCGAAGGCTGAAGCGCTGTGCCAGACCCCCCTGCTAAAAATAGCACTTACTAAAAATAGTAAGTGTTCCCAGATGAACCCTAACTAACAGAAGGTGTCGTAAAATGGGGACATTACACCATGGACAAAATGTCCCCATCCAGTCCCCTTTTTTTTTTTGAATGGGCATGTCCCAAGGATGGCCCTTCACCATGGGGTACATCTCCTAGGAATGTTCCTTAATGGTGGACCTCAAGGGGATGTCAAGGCATCCCTAATGTCCTAGAGAAGCTCTAACGTCCCCCAAAAAAATATTATGAATATGGAGTGAGGCTTTGCACATCCAGCCAGCAAACCAACTCTTTATCATTGATGTCCATTTCTCTTGCATGTTAATGATACCTGCTCTACAAAATAAATTTACTATTTGTTGAAACTTTTGTGCCAGTTCAAATATAAGGCCCCTCAACTCCAAGGGAAGGAAATCATTGCTCACATCCATCCAAGCCTTCCATAGCAAGCATAAGAAGAGCAACCAAGCAAATTTTGAAACCATTGTTAAAGCTTGAAGAATGTAGCCCTAGAAGCAAGAGATATTAGCAAACATTGTGACATAACTAATGGTGAGGCTGTTAGAAGCAAGAAGCTTTGGCTGGTTCAGAAAAGGGATGAAGTGACCAAGGGCTGGGAATGGCATCACCACAACATAATAAGGCTTCTCCAACCCACTCATCTTCATACAACAAAACTAGTTGCTGAAGCGATCTCGTCCTCTAGTACATATAAGAGTGGATTTGTATATACAGAATTGATAAGTGTTACATAGTTTGTCAGCTACATAAAAGAAAATTTCCTAGCAACTGTCACGAAACTTCTCAATTTTGGCTCAATGACAACCAGCTCACCAATTGACAATGGATTTCAACTACTTTTCCTTCCATATTAATCATTACGTTCTTAATTTTGTGTGTGTATGTATGTATGTATGTATGTATTTATTATTAAATAACTGTCCACTTGCTATCCCCCCCACCATCCCCAAAATTTAGGAAAATTTTTGCCCCAAAAACTTGTATTGCATTCCCCTGTCCCAAAAAACTCACATAAACACTATTAGTAATGGCAAAGGTGACTGGCACCAGCTATTCCAGAGAGGCAACACTACCCAACAATGCCAAAGGAGCAGGACTTTGGCAGAAAAGGGCAATTGCTCAAGAAGAAGTGCTTCACAAAGGGACCTAGGCAGCAACAAAATTGTTGGATGCTATATGGGGGTATAACTGCAGAAACAACACACCTACACCTTCGGAGTGGAAGATCAAGGGTTCAACCCTATGTTCAAAACTAACAAGAGATTGCAACCCCACATCCATTGGAATTTGACCACATAAGACTGTCCTTCCTAGGCCAAGGAAATGCAATCATGTTTGGAGGAACATGGGTATATATATACCCATGTTCCTCCGAACATGATTGCATTGCATTTCCTCCAAATATAATGTTATGACCCATATAAATATTGTTGTCCCCAAAAACCTGTCCTTGTGTCCCCTATTCCAAAAACTCGAACAAACATTGGTAGTAACAGAAGAGGCAACCAGCACCAACTATTCTGGAGAGGCAACACTACCAACAATGCCAAAGGAGCAAGGCTTTAATGAGGAATCACTCATGGAGAAGTTGATGCCGGAGCATACAGGTCCATGCACTATCCTGCTCACACAAAAACAGTGATAGTCTCAATTTTAGATTTTTTTCTCTGATTTTTGTGTGTTTCTCATTATTTTTATCTTTTGTTAGGTCTGCTGATCATGTGGGGTCCACCATGGAGCTGGACATAAAGGATGAAGTTTATTGGAGGAATCGGAATTTTTGCTGATTTCCCTGGGACCCACAAGTTCTCCTTATCTTGGTCTGATTCTTATACGGCTTGTATCAGCATTCTACTTTGCTGCAACCCACTACTGGGGTTGTAGATTCCTTTGGCTGGTACCCACACAATCTGATTATTTGGGCCCACATCATGACTAATGACATTACTAGTCAGGTGATTGAAATAAAATCCTGGACAGCATGGGAATCCATTATCTCTCACCAGCATGTTTCTTTGTTTTCTGCTGGCACCTTCTATTCCATCTGCCTATTCCTATTCTCAGTTGAGCCGTTGCAACAATTCATTGCTGGGCATTCATGATGATATCCTGCCTGTACTTATACTAGCAGGTAGTGGAAGTTAGTCCCTTGATAAATGTTAGTGATCTATTAAAATTTAATATCAGTAAAACTCTGAGAGACAGCTACCAGTCTTCTAAGTAGGCGTCCATTATTGGATGTGAGGTCTCATTTCCGATGATAAAAACTCCTGATCATGATATTATTACCTCCACGATAGTTACACATCCTGGCTAAGGCTATTCGAAATAAAGTCTGAAAATAGACATATATGTAGAGAGAACTGTAATGGACAGATTTTTAAAAAAGGAGAATATATTGAAGTAGGATAGTATAAATTCTCTTATTCTTCCTTGTCTGATTGAAACAGATTAAGTGGACTGAGAGCCTGTTTGTATGAGATGATCAGTCCTTGTAGGACTGCAAGATGTGCCTCTAAGGCAAGGTTGTATTCTAAAATTGAGGAATAAAGATCATGTTATGGGTTGCAATTGCTTCCATGATGCATTGTGAGTTGTTTCAGGTGTGTGGCTGCAAGGAGCAGGCTGCCATTTGTTTGACCCCTTCTCCTTGATCTGCATCAGAAGTGCTCCATGCAAGTACCCTAGCGACAACACATGTTAAAAGTGTTGGATGCTATTTAGGGGAATGTATAACCCCATCAAACAACAAAATTAGTGTGTTACCTACACCTTGGGAGTGGAAGGTCAAGGGTCCAACCCTACGTTCAAATTTAACAAGAGATTGCAACCCTAGATCCATTGGGGTTTGAAAACATAAGGACATCTTGCCTAGGTCAAGGTGCTGCAACCACATATATATATATATATATACCCCACCATCCCAAAATTTAGGAAAAATTTTGTCATCCCCAAAAATCTGTCCCTGCATTCCCCTATCCCAGAAACTCAACTATTCCAAACAGGCAACACTACCAACAATGTCAAAGTAGTAGGGCTTTGGCAGAAAGGAGGAATCACTAGTGCTCCATCAAGGACCTCAGTGGCAACAATTGTTAAAAGAATTGGATGCTATTTAGGGGTATAACCACACAAACAACACAGCTGGTGTGTTAACTACACAATGGGAGTGGAAGGTCAAGGATTCAACCCAATGTTCAAATTTAACAAGAGATTGCAACCCTAGGACTAGAACCATTGGGGTCTGACCACATAAGACTATCTTGCCAAGGTGAAAGAGCTGCAGTTGTGTTTGGAAGAACATAGGTCATAACATAAGAAGGATCATCAATTGACTGGGACTGTCCTAGCAAACCTAAGGCTCTTTATGATGAATTTCTTTTAGGCTTTATCAATATGCACACAATGATGAAGTTCCACTTAAAATCTTGAATGAAGAAAAACTAAAGCTGATCCAAAACTAAAGGGGAAGAATTAACTTTTCATTTTCTATTACTTTTCTTCACATTGTCAATTTTAAAGATGGAATTAACTCGCTTCACGCCGACCAAGTGAAAAATCGCAGATATTTGCAAAGAACTCACTAAAACTCACAGAAACCCTGGAAAAT
>VDFB02024096.1:0-11886 GCA_007258455.2 Sequoia sempervirens
CAAGTCATTTTGTTATTGCTCTGTGACAAATTGCTAATGAATCAAGGAGGCTATTTAAATCTATAGACCCTACCATGTTCAAGTGCTATAATAGGATGCCAATGGAATCAGGAAGGTTATTTAAACGTTCACACCCTTCTATGTTCAAGGTTGCAGCTATGACAGGTTGCCAATGGAATCAAGGAGGTTATTTAAACCATGACAATATTTTAGTTTTGAATGTTGCAGCTACAATAGATTGTCAATAGAATCAAGGAGGTTATTTAAACCTTTAAAACTTCATATTATATTCAAGTGTTGCAAATGTGAGAGGTTGACAATGGGATTGGGGAGGTTATTTAAACCTCTGTAACTTTCTATTTTCAAGTGTTGCAAATGTGATAGGTTTCCAATGGAATCAAGAAGGTTATTTAAACCTCTACAGTTTTCTATGTTCAAGTGTTGTAGCTGTGACAAGTTGGCAATAGAATCAGGGGGGTTATTTAAAATTTTACACATTTCTATGTTCAAGTGCTACAACTGTGACAGGTTGCCAATGGAATGACGGGGGTTATTTAAATCTATAGACCCTATCATGTTCACTCATCAATCAAATTAGTTAACTAATTATCAGATCAAGTTATTGATCAAATTAGTTGACTAATCAATCAAGCTAGTTGACTGATCAGTCAAATGAGTTGAATAGTCAATCATTGCTAATTATAAATCAAATATTTATCCTCCAAATTTTTGGAAGGAAAGATGGATTTACAAATTTATAGGTGAAAATATGAATGCCCAATAGTACTGGCATGGGTGACCTCCTTGGAAAGCCCCAATGCTTCACCTATGTGAGCATCACCTAGATGCAATGAGTGCTAAGTGGACCATTCATTATCATGAGAGATGGGTTCTTGTGAACCACTACTAATGAAACATGGATCAAGAGTTTAACTCAAAAAAACTACACAGTTGAATTCTGATAGCATATCAAAATTTTACACGCTATGGAAAATACCTTCTACTTATCAACTAACTTGATTGTTCAATCAACTAATTTGATTGATTTAAGAGTTAACTTGATCAATCAATAAGTTCAAAAATTTGTTTGATGAGTGGAAAGCGGAACTATTCACATGAGTGAGACATGAAATTGACTCATTTGTAAACCAACTTTGATTGATAAATGAAATGTGATTGAAGATAATTAGAATTACTTATTTATTTTAATTAGATATATGTGCATGGATTAATTAAAGATAATAAATTAATTAGTTAATAATGATTAATTAATTAGACATAGGGTAATATCAGAGGGAATAATATAATGTAATCAATTAATTGACAAAGTGAATTAACATAAAGTTTATAAATCAATGGCATGATGAGACAATCATAATAAGTTAACAACATAATTGGTCAATTGACAAATGACAATAGACTCGATCGATTGGAAAGACTGTGTTAGTCAATAGCATCCTCCATCCTTTAGGTGTAAAGCCAAATTCCACAACCTTTGCTAGCATCCTCCTTGCCTATAATAAAATGGGAGCTTTGGAACAAGGTATGTACATCCATCAAAGCATAACAGAAGGAGGATTTATGTCACATATTAAGGTTGGAAATGCTCTAGTAAATATGTATGCAAAATGTGGAAGCACAGGAAAGGCATGTGAACTATTTAACAAAATGCCTCAAAGAGATGTCATCTCATGGAATGCAATGATTGCAGGCTTTGCAAAAAATTGATTTGTTGAAAAGGATTTTGAAACTTTCAAACAAATGCAATTGGTAGATATAAAGCCAAATTCTTGAATCTGGAAATACCCTATTGTCTTCATCTGCCAAGCCAATTTATCCAACTTTGCATAGATCTCCCATGTTTGTGGATGTGATATGTCTCGTACACAAAAAGCATGTGCCATTTTATGGCCTTCAATCCAACTACATCAAGGTATCTTTTTAAATCCTCTATCTTTCATTGATCTCCTTGCTATTTGAACCTCACCACACCTACCCACTTCTGCACAGATGTTCTAGAGATGAACATAAGTTGCAGCATTTTTATGATCCAACTAAAAAAGCAGTGTTGCTAGAAATACTCAGCCTATATTCGTATATGATCCACATTTTCATGAAACAGTTCACTTGCACTTGTAATTACAATATATGAAAAAAAATTCCCTATTGTTATGCTTTGATGGATGTCCCTTTTTTATTACTGGATATCTGATTCAGTGTACATTATTATAGTGCAAGCCTATTTTTCAAATTGTTTCATTTAGCATCACCAATATTCTCCACAAGAACATTGTACTTGTTTAAAATAATGGAAATGGTTTGCATCTCTTAGAGAAATTTCTCTTGCAACAATCTTGGAGATGAATTTAGATGCAGTGTGGAAATTAGAACATACTCGGAGGTTCTTAGCAACCCTAATAGTTGTACCAGGTGCCATGTTTAACAAACCAAATGCAATTGCTAACTTTTCACTATGGTGGAAGATAAATGATTCTTTTTTTTTCTCTTCCACAACATTAAGTAAAAGTCTTGAATCTGGAAATACCCTGCTACCTTCATTTGCCCAGCTAATTTCTCCAACTTTGCATAGATCTCTCGTGTTTGAGGATGTGTTATGTCTCCTACATAAAAAGCATGTACCATTTTATGGCCTTCAATCTGTAATCAAGGGAAAATCCTAATTATTATTATTAAGTGGTTAGCACAATAACAATTAAATTCCTATGAAAATAACAAAGTACAAAGGAAGTGATGTGAAGACAAAAGGGATAGTGTTACCCTATGTCTCCACCTTCCATGATTAACCTCTGTTATACCTCCTAGCTTGCAGATAAATAACAAAGCCCTCAGATTTATTAGCAACTATGACTAAAGACTAAGCCCTATGCAAGTGTTGAAGGATTTGCAGAAAATAAAAATAACCCTACAGTGAGCTAAAATGACTATGACTGTTAATGACTATGACCCTAAGTTGACAGCAAGTTTACATAGACTAAGAGTGCAAGAAGTCAAATGAGCTAAAGACTGAGAGATCTGCAAATGAGGTCAAAATTGCCCTTTTATAAAAATTGCAATTTTGAATGTGTGGCCAGGATGAAAAGATGATAGGAACCCTAAGATCAATGCTTAAGATTGAATGTTGCTGGGTGTATTAGGGTTAGGTCAAAATTAGGGCAACAGGTAAGAATGAAGGGTGGAGATTGAATTATAAAATAATTCAATCAACGGTCGAAATTAAATGAGAAGTCAAAAGTCAAGAATTAAATTGGAAGATAAGGCTGGCACGGACAAAGAGGTTGCTGGAGAAATTAAATAATAAAATTTATTTACTCCAGGTAACTAGTAAGTAATTAAATAATAAAGATATTATTTAATTCTGGAGGAATGTGATAAAAGAATTATTTTGAAATTAAATAATGATTTTAATTCAAAATTCAAGAGAATGGCCAAATTAAATAAGTCAAATTTATTTAATTTTAATGGGAGAAAAAGCTAACGAATAATTAAATAATTAAATAAATTATTTAATTATAGTGGAAAATTGACAGAATTAAATAAATAAGAATTTATTTAATTTTTAGAAGAAGGGGACTTAATTAGTGACATAATTAAATAAATAAAATTTATTTAATTAATCAAGAAGACATAAATGATAAAGGGAAATTAAATAAATTATGAAATTTATTTAATCAAAGGAAGACTTTAGATAATTAGTGATGTATTAAATAAATAAATAATATTTATTTATTTAATAATCAAGGAGGAACAAATGACATGAATTAATTAAATAATTATGAATTATTTAATCAATAGCCGAATGTGGACCAAGGACATAATTAAATAGCTTAATTATTAGGACCCAGTGGTAAAAAATGAAGCTTGTACGTAGGTCATTTTGTAGGTGTCTGCCATTTTGGCCCCCTTGTCATGTAATGTCGCCAGTCGCATTGGTGACACAGAAAAATTCGCAAAAATATGCCCCAGTGAAGGTACGGAGTATTCTTGCCCCCTCGGGAAATTTTCAAAATTTGGGTCAGGGCCAGAAAAATTTGTAAAAGGTCCCGATAAATCAATTTGATGGCCAGAAAAACAGCGGCGCAGTCGGTTTCAAATTCTGACATGTTTAAAGCAACTTACGGAGAGGTCAAAGGCACAGAAATGAGCCTCCAATATTAACTGCAGTTGAAAAATGTCACTTTCACCCTATAAATAGATGGTCAAAGGGCTAAAAGTCAATTCACTTTCACTATTCACCTTGTAAATCTTGAGAGCTCAGAGCAAAAGGCGCAGCAGCGACGATGGTGATTCCAGTGATAGAGCACCGCGGAGAGATCGTGAGGACCTTCAGACGGCCAGAGGGCTCAGGACCTGCGCTATGTACCCTAAACTTGCTTTGTCATTTTCTCGATTTACATGTTTTTTTAATGCTTTCTAGGGTAGTGAACGAATGTGCCACGATGCATATGCATTCATGTAAGCCGCAATTGACTTCGCGTTCGCCGCATTTGATGCATCGCGACGCAAGTGCAAAGACCAAACGAGCCGCACCACCGGTTTGCGCCGCATTCGATTTTTGGTGCGATGCAAGTGCTTAACCGCATCGCATTTGACCTATCAAAAGCCGCAATCATAATTCTGTGACGTAACTGATTATTTGAATGCCGCAAGTGAATTCCCGCGCCGCATTTGCAATGTGGCGACGCAAACGCCTAAATTCGCGACGCAAGTGTAATATAGCGACGCACTTGACTTGGTGGAACGCATTTGATTTTTTGAATGACGCATTTGTGTTTTTGAGACGCAATTGCTATTTTGTGACACATTTGCCTATTTTCTTACTTCAACTTGTTTTAATGCTTTCATGCCCTGAGTTATTTTCCATGACGGTCACAGTTGTCCAAAAAGGTGTTGATGCCGTGTTCGTCTTTTTGCAGAGATAGCTTGCCCCTATATATACGAGAGAGATCAGACCAAGGACCTTTCGGTTTGGCGATCAGCTAGGCCCGCGAGAGTGGCGACGATTGATGAGACTCAGTTTATTCCATGTTGCGTTCATGCTCGCCATTCGGGCGAACAAGGGTTTGCTGACGGTGCTGTGCGAGAGATGGCATTCAGAGACCTGTTCCTTTCACTTGCCGACAGGTGAGGCTACGATTACTTTGGAGGACGTCTACCACATTCTCTGGATTCTGATTCGAGGGGAGCGGATCGTGTACGATCCCTGCCATGGCGAGCAGACCTTCCGGGCGTACTACCAGGATCAGGGTGCCGGACTCGGCATTGAGGGTTACGAGATCCATTGGGATTTCCTGGCGGAGCATTACAGTCGCTTTGATGCATTCCTGGTGACTCTGATTGGTGGCATCTTGGTCCCAGACCGACGAGGACATGAATTTCCGATTGGCTGGGGGGATGTCATGGTCTGCATGTGACGAGATAGGACAGTTTATGCATGGGGTCCCTGTTTGTTGGGGACACTTTATCATCAGCTGCATGACGTTGTGTATAGGAGAGGAGAGAGTATCTCCGTGGGGACCACATCGATGATGATCCGGCATGGGGAGCCGCATTGCCACATTCCCCGCCCTCCTCATCTAATGCACCACGCCATCGCGGGGATGCCTTTACCCTACCACTGGCGCTCTGGCCAAGATTACTTTGTGCGAGGACCGACCGTATGGGGCGAGAGAGAGGGTGGTGGCAGCATCGCATTGATACCGCACCTTCATCCGGAAACCCCGCTGGCGATTGTGGGAGGGGGTATGGGATGATGAGGATGAGCATCTTAATATCAGGAGGGCGTGCGACACACCCGATTGGCGTGACGTTACGATGTCATTGATTATTGAGATGACCGCCATAAAGGCACCGAGACGCTCGGAGCGTGCCAGGATAAAATCTGGCTGGGATGACAACAGAGTATGCACAATCATTGAGAGAGTATGCATGTGGGGGTCGTGGCCCATCCTGCTGGCCTCACCACACGCCAGATTGATGGGTTAGTAGCCTAGGCCTTAGGGCTGAGGTGGGGCAGCGTATCCGTGTTCCAATAACTGCCTCTATGATCTATGGTGGCAGGCACGCCGACCCATGCCATTGACAGATTCTGACGAGCCAGCACTAGTTGACAGGCGGTCAGTGATTCCATGAGTGCCACGAGCTAGATGAGGGGGCAGAGGCAGAGATGGGGGCAGAGGCAGAGGCAGAGGCAGGGGCAGGGATGGAGATGGAGGGAGGGGTGGTGATGGAGGGAGGGACGGAGGTAGGGGTGATGATGGAGGACGAGGTGGAGACGGAGGTCGGGGTGGAGACGGAGGTCGAGGTGGAGATGGAATGCAGGAGACGGGAGGTCGAGGGTGGAGATGGAGGGGGGTTCAGGTGGAGATGACTGGAGGAGATGGTGAGGGGGGGACAAGGATCTGGATGAACAATGGAGATGGAGGGAGGGGAGACAGGGGGGGATGGAGGGGGGACAGTGGAGGGGGGGAGAGACAGGAGACGGAGGTGGCAGGAGAGGAGGAGATGGCGGTGGCAGGAGAGGAGGATGAGGCCATAGGTGAGGCAGAGAGAGTCCTCAGATGGCAGATGGTGGAGGGTGAGGAGGAGATACCATCTTTAGAGTTGCCACCGGATGCGACAACTGGTCAGCGAGTGGCCGATCTGCAGCAGAGGTTAGATGCCAGCCTGGCACAGGTGAGATCCTTACAGTCAGCACTAGAGGTAGCCCATGTGGAGTGAGATCAGGCGGTGATCCGCCAGCAGGATTCAGCGCGATGGTGCACAGAGTTCGCAGCCCTATGTTCAGGACCCATAGGGGACATGGCTCGGGAGTTGGCCAGGGTGAGCACGAGGCTAGGTCAGTATAGGACATTATATGAGATGGCAGTGCAACCAGAGCAGTGAGATCCTACCCTGTCTCGATCACAGATGAGGACATGCAGTGGAAACAGGTCGGGTAGTGGCAGTGGTACTAGGAGCCACAGCAGTGTCGGAGGGTCGACTTCCACAGGACACACATCAGGCCACAGATCACATCACTCCCGCAGGCATAATCCGAGTCATCATTCGGGGCACAGTCAGGGTTCTATTGGTTCAGCTCAGAGGTCAGTACAGGGTCAGCCACCAGTGACAGATCCTACCACTTCCCAGAGTCCAGCAGTAGTGACCTCACAGGTGTTCACTACTGTCACGATGATACCTTCATTCACAGTTCCTTCATCCTCACAGCCACAGGGCACTATAGGACCGTCCATTGCTTCAGAGCCAGTGATAGGGCCTCAGCCACCACCACATTCTTCACCCTGAGGGGATGATGAGAGCCTACCTTAGGGGCATATTTATATTTGGACACATTATGTTTATTGTTGAGCCTGCGAGCTCCATTTTTGGGATATCCATTGACTCTATCCTGTGACATTGCCTATTTTTGAGATGATATTTATATGATGATGCAGTCTTGATGCAGCCTATATGTGTTATGTGATGTTCTATGCATTATGTGTGTATGGTATATGATGCTTAATTTATGATGCCATTTGTGTATTATGATGTCTATGTTGTGATTTTGGATGCCATGATGATGCAATATTCATATGCTTATGTTAATGATGTGCATGATACCTTTATGTAAAAGATGCAATGATGATGATTATGTTAATGCAATGTTTGTGATTATGTATATGATGTAGTGCCATGTATGATATTATTTAATGCCATGGATGATGTATGTATGGACCTAATGTAATGGATATATCATGTATGCACTCATGTTTTTGAATGACACAGGATATCATCGCAGGATGGACGAGAGAAAATGGCGGGACTGACGAGAGAAGATGACCAGACCAAAGAGGAGAAGATACGAGACCTATGAGAAGATACAAATCCTTCAAAACTTTACTATAGGACTTTTAATATTCGTTGCTCTTTAATCATCATTGGGCAAACTGTCGTAATGGTCAACAAACACCCAGATATGACGTAGATCTAGGTGTGCAAGGTCGTACCATTACCCAAGATAGAACAGTCACAGACAAGGATGGTTATGACTCAGACTAGGAGCGTGCTTGCCCCAGTCTTGTCGTCATAATCAACCACAGGCAGAAAAAGACAATGACAGATTAGGAAACGTCGTTGCTTCTCTAAATCCTGTTTCCAGGACATCCTTGAGAAACTAGTGACATGATTGCTGAATTAAAAAAATAAAGTCTCTATCATGATATGTCGTTGCTTTTCTAAATCCCAAGATCAAGATCTCGCTGAGAAGCTAGTAGTCATGTGTGTCAATTGTCATGCTACATCACTGCTTCTCTAAATCCTGCTTAGTGGGATCTCGCTAAAAAACTAATAACATGATAAGAGATGAAAAGACAGTTGCCAAGTGTTTGTCAAGTGCATCTGGGTAGCCATTGTTCTGATGCCAAGGTGTCATGTTTGACGATGTCAAGATGTCTCAGTGTTTAAAGTTTTGATGACCTTGAAAATGTCGAGACTTGGTGAATTCAGGAAGGACACATCCTGAATGATGTCGAATGTCGGGAGGATTTGATCCCTAATGGTTGTAAGGGGTCCCTCAAAATAATGATGATGCCTAGGAAGGACACATCCTAAAGCATAAATGACAGAGTTGGTTCTTCAGAAGGACTCATTTGAAGAACGCTAATGTCAGGAAGAGTGATCCTTAGATGTCAAGAGGATCACTCGAAAGGCCGAATGACGATGACGACGCCTAGGAAGGACACATCCTAAGGCGTAAATGACAGAGGTCATCTTTTAGAAGGACTCATCTGAAGACTAACCAAAATTTGACAGTTTGACCGGTTATAATGATTTGACTTGCTTTGACTTGTGGTTGACTGAGGTTAACCTGTTGTGACCGAGGTTGACTTGTGTTTGATTATATGCCGATATTGTCTTGATGAAAGTGTCATATTGAATAAAAGATGATTTTACTTTGTTTCAGGAATTTTCTTATCTAAAGATTGATTGAAGGTTTTTGACGTGTGTGCCATTTTAGTGTCATGAACCCTAATGGACTGACCTAGTGCGGCCTCAGGGGCTCATCGATAGATGGCCTTGCCTACGTCATACACTCAGAGACCTCGTAGTTCGACATGACCAATGACATTGTCTTGATGAGCAAAGATTGCGCCATGATTTATTTTGACAAACCTAATGGGACTGACCTAATGTCTCGGGGACTCAAGTATGAGTCTTTCCTACGTAGCAAATGCGCAGAGACAACGTAGTTCGGACAAATGACATGGACTTATTGACTTGATTGACTTAGACTAGAGATGACAGTGCACTTGTGTGCCTTGCGCGGTCGACTGTTTTGTTTGGTTTTCTTCAGGACGTTTTATGATTTTTTATTTTTTATTATTATTTTTTTTCAGGACATTTTATGATGTTTTGTCTTTTTTCAGGACATTTTATGATGTTTTTGTCTTTTTTCAGGACATTTTGTGATGTTTTTGTCTTTTTTCAGGACATTTTATGATGTTTTTGTCTTTTTTCAGGACATTTTGTGATGTTTTTGTCTTTTCTCAGGACATTTTGTGATGTTTTTTTTTGATCTCACGTGTCATCCATTGCAGTCACATGATAAACATTATGCCCCCAGTTAGGTTTAAGACTTAGCCATTTGCAAGGGATACGGATAGGATGCTGTGGACTTGCTGGACAAATAGTCGTCAGGACTTGATGTCAATCATTCATCCACTAGGATAGGTAGAGTAGGATGTGACGGTGACTGGCGGAATAACGGCGAAGATAGCTTTCATCCTAAGCCAAGTTTAGACCAAGTGACAATAGATGGCAGAGCAATGATTGATTACACATGGTGCTTGTTTCACGTTTTCACCATGGTACCTCGGCCCAAAGCACCCGCTTGCCGTGTTTTCACAATCGATCTAATTATTTTTCTTTTACTATTTTTGCGATTTTTACTTTTTGGTGTCACCAAGATGCCTGTTTGCCAGGTTTTCATCAAGGTGACGATTTTTTTCCATTTTTCAATTTTTTTTGTATTTTAGGGTCTTCCAGCTTTGTCCTCTGATGCTATGCGTAGAACTTTTGGAGGTGTAAACTATTGATGGGTTCAGTCAATTGTTCCCCATCTGGAGTCGCCAGTTGATATGCTCCAGAACCAAAAGAAGATATGATGATATATGGACCCAGCCAGTTTGGTTCAAACTTGCCTGGCTTTTCTCTGTCTACTTGGTTCTTAGGGTTCTGCATGAGAACCAGGTCGCCAATGTCAAACTTTCTGACCATAACCTTTTTATTGTAGTTGCGACAAAGGCGATTTTGATATGCCTAGAGGTGATTCGCTATTTTGTCTTCTTCGGCCCGAAGATTTATACCAGGTAAGCCGCAATCAAGATTCCTCTCATTAGCGACCCTTTCCCCAAAGAGACCAGTGAAGGAATTTCTGACCTCACCGGGTGTAAGATGGATTCCCGCTGCCAAAACCGTAAGTAAATGGGTAGTTCTCGTAGGTGTTCGACGTTGTTCCTGGTAAGCCCTACTGCAGCGGTTAAAGTTTTATGTGCCAATCACCTAAAATATCATTGACAGTCTTTTTAAGGATCTTGATAATGGTTTTATTCGATGCCTCAGCTTGGCCGTTTCCTTGGGGGTAGTATGGGGATGAAAAGTGGTGTTGGATATGGAATCGCTCACATAACTCACGTACGTCTTGGTTTTTGAACGGACGTCTGTTGTCAGTGATGATGGACTATGGGAGGCCATACCGGCAAATGATGTAATTGAGGATAAACTTTGATATTTGTTTGCCAGTAATGTATGTCAATGGAATGGCTTCGATCCACTTTTTGAAATACTCAGTGGCGGTGATAATGAATTTATGGCCGTTGGAGGAAGTTGGATGGATCTTACCCACGAGGTCGTGTCCCCATTGAGCGAAGGGCCACAGAGAAGTGATTGGTCAAGTTCCTAGCGTCGAGCATGGACCAAATCACCTTCATGGATTCCCATTAATTTCTGTGACAGTTCTTAACATATTCTATCGCATCCTTTTCCATTGCTCCACCAATATCCAAGTCTCGTTAGTTTCTTAGCCAGAGTAGGACCACTCGAATGAGATCCTCATATACCGTCGTGTACTTCTCGTAAGGTCGTACATGCTTCATCGGTGTCAAGACATCTAAGGAGGGTACTGTCGAAACTACGGCGGTATAGGGTGTCGCTGATAATGGCATACCTTGCAGATTTTCTAATGAAGGACTTCCTTTGGTTATTGGATAGGTTTGATGGAAGGGTGTGAGTCTTTAGATAGTCATAAATGTCCTGATACCAAGGAGAGTTGGGACCAACAAGTTCAAAAACCATTTCTGACTCTGGGATATCATATGCCGGTATCAACAACTATTCTACTAGGAACTCAAATTGTGACACATTTTTAGGGATGTCTAAGAGAGAACTAATAGTAGCCATTGCGTCTGCTGCCTTATTCTATACCCTAGGGATTTGTTCAAAAGACACTGATTGGAAGTATGTTAGGAAACTGTCCACCATCCTCTTGTAAGGAAGCAACTTCTCATCCTTTGTTTCATAGTCACCATTCACTTGTTTGATTACTAGCTGGGAATCCCCGAATACAAGCAATGTCTGAATTTTCCATTTGATTACCAACTTGAGACCTGTAACTAGTGCTTCGTATTCGGCAATGTTGTTTGTGCAAGGGAAAGCAATTCAAAATGACTTAGGAATTGAATCCCCTTGTGGTGTGATGAATAAGATTCCAGCTCCTGAGCCATGACCAGTGTGAGACCCATCAAAATACAGCTTCCATGGTGTTGCTGGTTCCGTATGAAAAATGGACTCGTCAGGAAAGTCAGTTACCAATGGATGAGAGGCTTGCAT
>VDFB02024097.1:0-31058 GCA_007258455.2 Sequoia sempervirens
TTGCCTTGTTGTGCTTTTAAGGATACATTGAAAGATACTCATATGATAATTTCTCTTTATGGTTCACTCAAACAAGTGCACATCATTTGTGATAGTGAGATACTTGTCACTGTCACAAGTGACATGTACTTGTTCAAGAAAAATCATAAAGAGTGTATGCAATCTTTTGTGTCAGAACAATTTACATAAATGCATAGATGTATTATTTCATTAAGATACAACATTCACATGTATATGTGTTTATAAGAGTCATGCTTGGTTTTATGAGAGACGATAATCAATGACTTAGGAAAACCACTATGAGTTGAATACACCATGCTTTGGAAAGAGAACAACCTTGAACATAATAAAGTAGCAGTCACTTTCTATCAAATGGTATTTAAAGAAGTATTTGTGTAATCTCTATGTCTCAGTGATAAGTACAATGTAGAACACAGTCCCACTCTCCAAAAGATCATAAAATTTAGAAAAAGGGAAATATTTGTTGCCATCTCATGATCAAGTTAGGAGCCATCTAAGACAGGTACAATGTTGCAAAAAAATGCTCTAAGTATCTTACTTTTAAAAGTAAATAAATGCATGATTAGTCACTAAAAGGTGCATCGTGGTGTAAAAAATAGTAAAGGGATCCTCCATATTGAAATTAGACACACAAGAAAACATACTTTTATGAATTCTTTTTGTTTTCAAACAATGCAAGATAGGGGTGATATTGCTTATGTGTATATCACATATATCATGAGCCATAAAGGCAGGGAAAATGCCATGAGTGAAACAATACAAATCCTCATTTGTGAAGAGATAAAGCAAGGTATGGCCTTTTGATAGAAGATTTTCAAAAATGCATGACTACCTGTAGGTAACAGTAAAGTAAAAGTTCACAATGAGGTTGAAGCTCTCCTTTTCACATAAGTTGATAAAGATAATCAAGAAAATGATTAAACAAATGGCATCTTATGCATCAGAGAATGGCTAATGAGAAAGTGATCATCTATTCATAAAACCAGTGGAGGTTCAGGATGTTGTTTCTAGAATGCATCATGGATAACATAAATAGTTTGAATAAGTTTGACAGTGTTTGTTGAAGCTTAGTTGCTAATAAATCATGAATAATGCTTGACAGTCTATTTAGACATGGGCATTGAAGAACATAAATAGAGAACATGATCACATATAAACTGTAAATAACTTCACAAGTTACAGTTAAATGATGGCAACACTTTTAGGTAAGTGAAATGAAGAATAATGTTTGAAACTCAAAGAATGAGATGAAAGGCCGATCTTGGAGTTTAAAAGTCAGAACCATAGGAGGGCCCAAAATGCAAAATCCACGGCCTACTATAGGAAAGAGGAAAACCCAAAATGACTAAGGTAAGGTAGGGTTTCAGTTGAGAACAAATCATCAATCAAAACCCATTTGTTTTTGTTTTTGTTTTTTTTTAAAGAAAAACAAATACAAAGAGGAAAAAATGGTGGTGTGGATTTGTTAACAAAACCCCAAACAAATTTTTGCCTAAACATGGCCTGGAATAAACAGTTTTCTTGCTTTTACATGAACCCATTTGGGGTTTTAATGCTGAAAGCCTAGAATAGTCTTCTACAGGGTCAGCCATGAAGGAATGAAAACTCTTATCGCCTGTAGAAGCTCAAAAAAATAAAATCTTCAAAGATGCAAGTAAAGCGTAACATATGAAGGGAAACCAAATTTTCTCAAATGCCTATAGCGAACATATAGCTGTGACCTAAATGATACAAGTATTTTTCTTCTATAGACAATCATATTTTTTCTTCATGAGAATACATAGTATGTGCAAGGGATGAAAGAGAGTGAAGAATATGCTCTTTTTCTATAAAGAATCCTTGAGTTCAGTTTTCTTCTCTTTTAAAAAAATATAACAGAATGATAAAAATCACTTACCCAGATCGGTTGTGATCTTGTTCTCTGAAAGCCTCTGAGAGAAATACATTCTCAAAGCCCATCAAAAGGCATACATGGTGGCTAGACTGAAAAAGAGACATAGGAAAAGGAACGTAAGAAAAATAAGAAAGAAAGCAATAGTATGTCACAGCTTAAGAGGCCCAAAGTTTTTTAAAAAAGCTCAAAGTTTTTCTTTCAAATCAGCTTACCAGTGTCACTATGAAGAAGTTCACAAAAAAATTTCCTAGAAGTGCCTCTAAGAACTCAAGATTTTTCCATGGTCAAACTCTATGAAAACCCTCGTTGGTGGCAGCTAAGCTTCTTCTAGAAACTTCATGAAAAAATGAAGTGAAATTTTCATTTTTCATTTTGCTTTTTTTTTAGGGTTTGTGGAATCAAAAAGGCTGATGGCATTTTTGTCACATTTTTTAGAAAAATGCATGGAGTTTAATATTATGAGTTGTGGGCTAAGACCTAGTCTTTTGCCTTGTAATATTTTTATGTAGGTGGTTTATAAGTCTTTTAAGACTTATTTTCTTTTCCTTTTATTTTTGCATTTGATTTCTAAATGTAAAGTGTTTTCAATTAAGTGATAGTTATAAATCACTTAATTCAAAATGTTATTTTAAAAATGCAAGAATAAGGTGATGTATGTCATTTAAATGCCTTCATAGGCATTGTTGAGGAGTTATGCTTTTGCAAGCATATAGGGGCAATTATTTGCAGTTGGCAGACATGTACCCATGTATGTAGGAGCATTTATGCATCTTGCTGGAGAAATTATAGGAATCTAGGGATGGTTTTGCATGCCTAGATGCTTGGCATGGTCAAACCCACTTTTCCCACATATTGGAATCAGTTTTGGAGGGAATCTAGTGTCTCATTTTTAGGCTTCTTTGAGGGATCTGACCCAAGTTAGTTGGTAGCTCCTACTTTGGTGCAACTACTTGGAGTTGAGTGATATATTCTTTTTTTGACTCATTTTTGAGTTAGTACACAAGATGCAAATTCTGGAGTTAGTGATTTTGGAGTCCTTTCTCAGAGTTGAGTATGTTTTGTAACTCTTTTGGGATATGATATATAGAGAATACCTTGGATACCATTAACTATGTTATTTTTCCTTCTTGTTCTTGCAGTGTTGTGTATTTTCAAATGATTGATCAGGTTATATGTGAAGTGTTTTAGCTTCCTTGTGACTTTGTCTCATATGTTATACATTCTCTTTTGTTCATGCAAGTTGCTATCTGTGTCTGAAACATGTATGTTACTTCTTTAATTGTGAACTTGTTTTCCTTTTACAGGTTCATGCATTGAGGCCTCTTTGTGAAATATTTATGCAGGAGCATACAAGAACAAGTTGTGTAAGTTCATTTTTCTGTCATTTGGTAGCTAAGTGTAAACAAAGCTGAGTTTTCATAATCACCATCAGTTTGGTGTATCACCATAGAATAGTGTTTTCCATTTTTCATTTTAAGTTTTCTTTCTCCCTTTTCCTCAGCAAAAATCAATAGTTTTAGGTGACACCATAGGAAGTTGGCCTTCTCCGGAGGTTGGCCTCTATTTACAAGTTACCCACAACTTTAGAGGTCTTCTCATATTTCTCTAAATTGTTGAATTTCATAACCAACAGGGCACAATTTTCACTAGAAAATAGTCTTCAAGCACTTACCATTTTTGCAGGAGATAACACATTGTGGGGGGCTACATAGTCTCTTTTCTCCCCTCTTATGAGGGGGATCTTATGGAGGGGTACATGGTCTATCTCTTTCCCTCTTATGGGGGGATATTAATTATATATTTTTGATGGATGTAGTCCTTGGGGGTATTGATGAGTCCTCTATACATCACTCATTTCATCATTTGTACATGATTGTTTTTTGCATTCTCTCTTTTGGAGAAGGGTTTTTCCCAAGTGGATTTAAATCATTTTCTCTGTTTGTGAGTGATAATTTATACATGGGTACCTAGCAAGGCCTTGTTGTCAGGACCCATATTTTTCATATTTGTATTGGTTTGTTCCTCCCTAAATTGCACTTAAGTGGAGGTGTTGGTGTAAATAGGTAATTTACCTAACTAGTTAATTAGTGGGTCTTATTTACATGTTAAGTTTACTTAAGTCCTAGGAATATTTCTAGAAATCTTATGTGTCTTCTGATCTTATCTTATCTCTTTTGAATTTAATACTTTTTCCTAGGTCATTTAATAATAAGTTGAGTTAGTTGTCACATGTTATAGGATTGAGACACATGTCATAATCTTCGCTAATCCTATCTTTCACCTTGTCTATATAAGCAAAGATATTGTACACTTTGTATAATATATCTCATAGATCTTATATAAAGCAATCTTATTTCTTGCATACTCTCTATGGAATGTTTTCATTGTTTTTGTAGGTGATCTTGGGTGTTGAGCTAATCTTCAGCTCCTACACACATTTCAAAATAAATATTTTCACTCTAATTTAAACTTTTTATAGATTTTCAAGTTTTAATAGTTAAAATTAAGGATAATTAGGATGGAAAAATAGATGTCAAGGTTAGTAATAGGTAGTTTCTTGTTTCTTTTTCTATTTATTTTTTAAATTTAGGGCCACACCAAACTTTTGGCTTCCCAACATACACATTTACTAGTTTTAGTTGCATTCATTGGATTTGGTAGTAATTCATTCGCTTTGGAAAATTGGAATTTATCATGGTGTATATGCTAATGAGTTGGTGAAGAACATTCACTCCTTATGTAGAAAGGGGAAAATGCTCATAGTGAGCTTGATTTTCTAATCTTGGGGATTTTTTAATTTTTACATTTTTATTGGTCTTTTTGAGGGGTTTTATAATTTTTTTGGAATTTCTAGCAATCTTATAGTGTTGTCTCATAGGTTTCTCACATTTGTTAAGGATATTATTGAAAAAAATTTTGGCTCATGAGGCTTATTAGTGGGTTTATTTAATGAGGATGAGTTCATACTATGATAGGAAAGCTTGGAAAAAGTTTCACAAGTTTGATAGATCCATCCCTCTAGCTCAATATGTTTCAACATTGTGACTTACTAGGATGCATATCGAAACATTTTAAATTTTAAAATAGTTTTAGGAGAGTAGATGATCACTCTTTATGATGTGAAATGCATACTAGAGGTCCTTATCAAGGAGGACCTATTGATACTAGAGGATCCCATAAATGATTAAAGGGATTCGTGTGTAGATTTATTGGGTGAAACTTAGCCAACATGTAAGAAGGGTGTTTGATTATATTTTATTCTAGATCTTGACATTTTTCCTCTTTGGAAGGTAATTATCAACTTTATTCCATTTATATTTTTTAGGTACCCTACTTGTTGGATTCTTATCATTCACCAAGTAGGGTAGAGTGGGGTCTATGCATGGGGTGTTGACATCTTGGCTTGAGTGTACCATAATTTACACTGAATCACATGTTGTGAGGCATGATTCTAGCCACCCCTTCTTGACCATGGTGTGGGTGTTTGAGCATATTATTCCATTTTATAATTGAGTATAAACTATAATATGATGGCCTTTAGAGCAACTAGATGAGCAATTATCAAGCACTTTGGTGTAGAAACATAAATTGGGGCCACACTCATTAATTTGTACATGATTGGGGCCCCTTATAGAGAGATAGAGGAACTATGGATGAGTAATGATGAGGTGAGGGAATTTTTAGAGGTGAGATCCTCTTGATAGATAGAAGGAAGTTAGTAAATCTTCATATTGTTGGTTGAGTTACATAAAAAATTGGATAGGACATCCTTATAGAATTACCTCTGGTAATTCTATTTTATAGAGGCTTATGAGTGGATTCAAATATTTCACAGAGGGTGGCATAGTGGCATCCCCTCACACTAAGAGTCCCTATTTTAAGAATTGTGCCAAGAGTAGTACAAGAACTACAGTAGGAACCAACACAAACTTGCACACAAACTTCCCAATGATAAGTACTTAGACATGCACACCAATTGGAAATTGTAGTAGGAAAAAGAGGTATCCAATGATGATGAGGAGTTCAATATAAGTGAAGTAGAGACAAGATAATGAGGATGATACTTTACATATAAAGGAGGTAAAAGAGGGAAACATTTCCTAGAGAGTAGAGGTAAAAGATGAGAAAAGAGGAAAGGGGGAGAAACCTCACTAGGAGACCCCTAGAAAAATATTCCCTCACATGTAGGATGACTCATTGTCCTACCTGAGAGTAGAGAGGATATTGTCAATAGATCTCACATAGTAGCTTGGAGACCCTTGTGAATATCTTCATTTGATTTGCTACATTTGATACTCACTTAGAGCTTGAATTCAAATTATGTTTATAGCTTAGCAAGATTTATTGTTTAAAATTTAACATGGCACTAACATTGCTCTCTCTTTCATGTTAGGGAGTGTAGGATTTTGATTATGGCTTTGGGGATAGATATTTTTGGTCATATTATGAGGATTATATAGAACATCATAGAAAATGGTGAGTTAACATACTAATTGACTACATATAGATGGTCTTGATCCCATCTACCATGTTGGGAAGAGATCATGACTATGTAGGGGAGGATTAAAGAGCTAGAGACAAAGGTCCAAGTTCTAAGGGATCTCTCGAGCATTGAGACTAGTTGTCACACATATTTTGAATCAAAATCACCTACATAATCTCATTCTCATGAATAATGAGAGAGGATCCTTGTACAATCTAAGATAATAGAGAGTGGGAGGTAAGAGAGGAGTAGGATTCCTACAACTAATGATCCTTAGATTTGATTGGTATGATTGTAGATATGACTAGCTTTGATTTTTTTTGTATTAGAGATGCCCCTTGCTTAGGGGGTTTTATGCACTATACAAATTTGTTGTATACATTAAACCAAATGGGAGACCATGTACTTAGATGTGGACATTGATGATTTGTTTACATGCATTATTTATAATTACACATGTTTTATCTCACACTTTCATCTTGTTAGACATGATGTATGTTGTGTTTTCTTTTGTGCACATGGATGGTTTCAATTTAGCTTGTATTATGTAATTATGTATGTATATCTTTTTATATTGTGTTTTTAGCATGTATTCTTATGCGAATGGACACATAGATGATATATACTGATCACATTATATGAAATAAATAATTTACTTCACATTGATTACTAATTTAATTTAAAAATGTACTAGTGTACTTGTGGTAACAAAAATGTAATTGCTCTTTATTGATTTTTGACCTAGGGGACCATGAATTAACCATAACATATTTAATTCATTAGATTTAGGAAAATACAAGTGGGAATGAGAAATGAAGATGGAACTAATCCAAATTTTAATTGATTATTCAACTAACTTTAGGCAACATTGAGTGATTAGCTTTATAAGAAATTTTAGACAGAGAAATTTTTTCCAACAAATCAACTCAAGGTAAGGATTAGGTTCTTAGTAAGGGTTGGAACTTTAGGTTACTTCACCTTTTTTATGTGTCTGTGTGTGTTTAATGTCACCCTTGTAACCTATATTGGAGTCTAAATTCAAGAGTACAAATAAATTCTCAGAAAAAAATATATATATATATTTTCTATTGGAGTACTAGACCCCCTTGATCTAACCCCACACCACTAGTAACAAGCAATGTATCATCAATAATGATTAAAAAAGGATGATAAAGTGCTAATTGTAAAAAAATGGGACCTACCACTATCTAATACTCCCCCCTTGCCAAGGAAAAATAGGAAGGATTTCCTAATATATTCTAAGTAGTGTTGTAAACAACATTACACAATGACTTAAGGCTAGATAATAAAAATAATTGAAGAATAGATCAATTTGGTTCTCATAATTTTTTTAGTTTGATAGATAGGGGTGTAAAATGGATAGGTGGTGGAATATGATTAAGATATTTCATGACCTAGTAAGGAAAAAAAATTAGTACTAACCTATAGCTTGGTTGGGATGAAATTTTGAAAAGCACAATCCTTAAATGTAACATGGTGAGATGAAAATAATGCAAATGAAATTTTATGTTTTTTAAAATTTTATAATATTCCTTAAAGTGGAATATATTTTCTATTTTACTAAATTTCTCACCTTCCATCATGCAGAAAAGGAAAGCAACATTCCCCATGTCCGCCTTGACTAGGTATGAGCCTTCATAATTTTATATTTTTTCTTGTTTTTATGTCATTTATTCTTCATGCTTTTCGTAAGTACTAGATCTCCAACATTAATTTCTTGAGTAGAGCCCTTGGAATCAACTTGATGTTGATGAGCCTTTAAATCTCTAAGAAAGGTGAAAAAGGCTTTATTATGAGCTGGACTTTTTCCTTCAGTTAGATAAAAAATCTCATAAGATATCCAATTCATGTTTGATAAATGTTTCACATGAAAGAGTAATGCTCAAAAATTTGTAAGAACATACATATCTCATCTATTGTTGTAATGTCCTCCCTTTTTTTGGGTAGAATAAAAATTAATGCTAAATTTTCCATCTTGTAACTATAAATCAATGGAACAATCCTCATATTCTTCAAGTATTTCTAGAGCCATTGAGATTATCATTTCAATATTAATGTGTCATTTTTCTATGTTGAGTCACACCCATACTCACCATGAAATTTTTAATCATTTTCACTTCAACTCGAGGTATTTGTAAATTTTCATTTGACCAAGTGTAGATTTGAGGTGAAGTGTTGTTTGTATTCTCAAGGTGGTTTTGGGTTTAGTTTTATATTCTTCTACTCCAACATTAATGAAGATGATATTATGAAACTCCTTAATACCTTTAGACATGTTTGGGATATTAAAGGGGATATGGGGAATTGGGACCTCCCATCTTGAGAGAGGTGGCCACAAAGCATCACTTATTTGTGATTTTTGCACAGTCTTACTTGAGGTTTGAATGTTGACCCAATTTCCTTTTTGCCATATCTTCTTCAATATTGATGAAGATGTTGGGATTAGTGGATACGTTTCTAGTGGTTCCCATGAAATAGAAATTGAAAGAGTTCATCATTTTATAGTAGCTTGATGATTTCTACAACCTTTTTTTGGAATAATAGTGATTGCATTAGAAGTTAACTCCTTGATGGATTTAACAATTTCATCCTTATTTTTTAATTAGATATTTTGTAATGTAGGTTCTATTGTGAAAAACTTGTTTGTAGGTAATTCATATTCATATTCAATAAGAATACCTAGTCTCTTATTATTTAGGCCTTTCTTAAGTTGCACATTATTAGTTTGAGAAAAACCAAGTGGGGCCAAGTAATTTTGTGGTGGACTCAATAAAATTCCACTTGATTGATGTGTAATCATGGAGTTGAATGGTGTGAAAGGAGATGTAAAAGTCTTGTTTATATTATGTGAATAGAAGTTTACATATGGGAAAGGTGTGAGCTCCCTTAATTCAAGTTAGAGTGAGTAGTAAAAAATAGACTTGTGTTTCTCTATTGCTTTAGGATTTGAATCCTTGCATTCTCATGAGACAAATTTCAACGAGTTTTCCCAAGACCTCTTATGTCAAAAGCTTTAATTCTTTGATCCTATGTAATCATTAGATCTTTGAGGGTGGATATATTTTATTGAGTTTTGTAGTTTACTTTGCTACATTACATGGGGCCTATTTTATTCTCATTATTTCCATTATTTTATACATGAAATGGAAGTGTGATCCCCATAGGTTGTTTTTGTTTGGATTTATAGTAGTAAGTAATGAGGATCTTGTTCATCTTGGTAAGATCCTTTGTGTAGCACAAATTTCCTAGGCATCATTTTTTTTTTCTAGGTGACCTACCCTATTGTCAAGGTGAGTGGTTGTATCTTGGTACTACATGAGATTAGTGTCTTGCTAATGGATTTTGGATTGTTCATCACCTTTGAGGGTGATCAAGACTTGGTTGAATTACATGTTCTTATTATCTATTTGGCATATGGTTATTAAATAATTTAGAGTCTATATTTTATTTTATTACTTAATCTTCCTCATGGTATTCATTGTCACCATTGGAGTCTTCTTAATCATAACATTTTTTAATGGAATCCCAAGGGTCCTAGGGGGGAAATACCCATCAAAATTTGGGATAGGAGGTTTTTAAAAAAGGATTTTACCTTGAGGTCTTGTAAGTCCTAACATGTTTTGGGTATTATATAACAAATGGGTGGATGAGATCAAGGGGTGAACAAAATGGATGAAAATAAGACATATCAAAAGGTTTCAATTTTTCACATCAATTCCACCAAAATATGTATCTCCAAATATCACTCGCCATTATTGTGTGTCAGTTAAAAATGATAGGCACATGTGTCACTCACCTATGGCTTGTATATATAGATAAATTAGTCTTTCTCATGTGGTAAAATTAATTATAGTGATTTGAAGGACTACCTTCATGTGGGAGAAGTATCCTAAATGTGGCAATGATACCTACTTGAGGGACAACTATTGCTCTTACTAGATATCTCTCTTTAAGAGGAAATATTTCCAAACATATGGTGGTTTTATTTAATTGAGGTTTTGTGTTCACGTTGAGTGTGTTGACTTGTGTTAGATCAAAATTTAATTCTCTTGATGGCATTCTCTAGGGTAATGTTTATCTGGGTTTTTTCAAGCTCTAATAGTGTTTCTTGGTGTTCTCATTCAATGGCTAGGGTGAATTTATTTTTTTGTCTATTTTTCTAAGGCCTCTTCTTGTTCAAAATCTTCTATTGGAGAAAGAACTAGGATTTGTTCTCTTAATATGCTCAAGGTAATCTATACCTAGTATATTATCACTCTTGAACACATGTAGGTGTGATGCCAAAGTGAAAGAAAGGTTGAAAAATAGGAAATTTTGAGTTCTCTTGATGAATTAGTGTGCATGTGAGTTTGATCTTGTTTGTAGGTCAGGAAATCATGTCTATTCATATCGACTATTTTGTGTTTGAAATCATTTAAAATCCATTAGTCTTGAATATAAAAAGGACCTGATGTTTTTGTCCCTTTTTATGATTTTTTTTGGTGTTTAAGGATGCTTAGATAAATAAAGCCAACATGCATGGAAGAAAAACTAGAAAAAAACAAACTACCCTAAGAGATTTATTTTCTCTTTAAAAAAAAATAAATTAAATGTGATGAAATCTATGAAAAAAAATGGTTTGCATGCAAGGAAAAGGGTAGAATAAATTATATTTTTACACTTTGTAGATTAAAATTTTATAATTAAGCTATATGTTGCTAAGAGAGAGACAAGAAACTTTTTTTTGTTGTTTCTAAGTTTAAAAGTATACAATTGATTCTTCCAATGTAAAAATTAACAAATAATGATTCTTTTTCATCTTATAATTTGAACTTTAAAAAAAGTATTAAAAAACTAGAAATCAAAGCATACATGCAAGTGATTCTATTTATTATTTGAACAAGAATTATTCATGTGAAATATGATTTGTTTGTTGTTGTTCTCAACACTTGTGAATAGGTGAAAGCTTTACTTTCATTGAACAAAATTGTGTGTTTGATTATGTGAGTTAGGTTGTTTGTTTTTCATAGTTTTTGTGAATAGTGTTGCAATGATTTTGAATGTATTGGAAAAGGAAGTAATTGTAAGATAGGGGGACCAACCACGTCAAGGCCCCAGGTCATGGAGAGCCAAGAGAGGAGGGCTTCCCTAACCTACCTCACTCTAAAGGATGTCTTGGGGTGAGGATCGAGAATGAAGAGCACTATGTAGTACTTTTGTCACTCTACAAGCCAAAATTTCAAGTTTAGGCTAGGCGAGTTGGTTTTTGGAGTTGGTACTGCACCTCAAACAACTCTTTATCTAAGGATGGAAGCACGGTTCTAGGATGATAACACGGCACGTTGGAATCTCTATGGAGTTTCGGCATCCGTATAGCCAAAAAACATGAAGTACAGTAAAAAAATCCTAAAAATTACTACCAACCTAGCTAGTTGATTTTGGCGGGAAGAATAGAATGAGAAAGTACAAAAAATAAAGACAGAGATTATAAAGTAAGTAGATAAAAGCTAAGGTGACAAAGATTATCTCACAAAAATGCATGTTTGCTAGCTAGCTCCATGCACATGTCCACCTACACACAAACAAGAAGAGGGAAATTGTTAGGGTCGTATAGGGGCCTACCTCAATCAGACCCCTATTTTGGTGTTTCCACCTCTACGAACAACCAAAAAACAATGAAGTAGAATATGCGATAAAGAAAGTAGAAGAAAGAATAAAATGAACACTACAAAACAATACTATGCTACTCTATCAAATCACAAATGAGAGGAGTGAAGTGTTACCACCTCCACCCAAAAGCTCACTAGCCAATGGAGGGAGAATGCAAGGCATGGACTTGGCAAAGTCACCACAACCGCAGCGTTGATGAAGGGAGGTCTTACAAGACTCTAATCCCACAACTTCTATGGATTCCTAACACTTGAAATGTGGATTTAATGGAGTGTCAATGTTGCCTCAATGCTCAAAGATGGAGTGAATGAGAATTTTCCTAAGAGATCAAATGTGAATGTATAGAGGATCAAAAAATGGATGTGTAGAAGATGGAATGAATGAATGGAGAATGTTTTTAAAGGTGGGATGAGAAGAATCTATCATTTTTAGGTCAGTTGGTCAAAGAGGGATGTTACAATTTGAACCCAATTAGGTGTGTAACACCTCTGCCAACTTCAGACGCAGGATTCCGTCAGGGATGACATTGCACCATGCTAACATCTATGCACCGTGTGTTCAAATATTCTCTCACTGACACATAGGACAAATGTCAGGTGGATGGAAGGTAGGTGGGTGATGTGGAACTTCACCTTCGGATTTGATTTTGCAAGGTGAGGATATGTGAAATGGGAATTTGTACAAGGGGTGCAAATTCACTCCTATACAACAACACTTGTTTTGATACATATGTGCAAGAAGATAAAACATTTTAAACAAATAAATCTACTCTAAACCATCTCTAATCCAAATCTTAAAACTAAATGTCAAAACATCTAAATAAAATGTGATACTATCTCTATTTCTAACACCTAACAAAGCAAATTGTAATATAATCTACTAACAATCCAATAAAATTGTAAATAATATTTAATAACTTCGACACATGGATATTGAAGATCCAAGATTAGTGGTATGATGAAATTGTCCTTGGGGACCCAACTACTCCATCCTCTCTCTTTCTCACTTCTAGTTGGGTTCATCCTTTATGATGGAAGGTAATTAACTAGCTAAATGAACAAGATGAGACAAAGGAAAATAGTTACTAGTATTTGAGTTGTGAGAGTTATGAAGAGGCAATGTGTGAGTAATCCAAGAGGATGCAACTATCATGTTGGATGCTTATAAGTAATATTAAACTTGTATAGAGTGACCCATTCTTCCTCCTAAAAGTTTGTATACTTGTTAGGTAGTGGTTGTGTGTTGAAATTTCTCTAAGTTTTTTCTTGTATACTTCAAGAATATAGAGAGAAGTGTGTGCAGTGTTTTTAATCTACTAAAAATGCAATAAATCAAGCAAAAGACCAAAAACAAGCAAAACACTCAAGATAGGGTGATGAGGAAGTTGAAACCAGCATGTGAAGCCTCCTGTTGTGTAGATTTTTCCCATGATGTTTGATTGGATGTTTGCTCACTCAAAATTTTAGCAGCATAACGACACTAGTGAAAATGGGTGAGAGAGATGATAATTGCTAAGTGTTGGGATAAATAGATTAAAGGGTTTTTGGATGAATGACCGGGATTGATTGATAGAGATCAATGGTTGGGAGAGGGTTGACCCACTTAATCTTGGATTAAGTGTGTGCACATGTTTAGTGGGTAGGTTAGGTGGGGATTAGGATTGGGATTAGGATTAGGAAAAAGTGATAGAGGATGTGACACTTGAGGGAGTAAATTAAATAAATAGAAATTATTTATTTAATTTATGGGATAGAAGGGGTAAGGTATGATAGGTAATAAAAGTATTCAATTATTTAATTAAATACCTTAGGGATTTAGAGGACTTTAGGGGTATTAATTGAATAATAGCAATATTATTTAATTAATGTGAAAAAGAGGGTATTTAGATGAAAAGGGATAAATTTGACCAAACGTAAGTGGCCAAATTTAGGTGTCTACATTTTCCCCCTCTTTGAGATGGTGAACTATGAAGTAGCATCATTTCAAAGAAGATACAGATAGCACTAGGAAGAAGATGGTTAGGTTGTGAAAGATGCCCTAGTCATCAAAGGAGTGACTAGGAAGAAGTGGATGATGGGATTGAAGATAAAGATTATGGATTGAGGATGCCCCCTCGAGAGGACATGCGGGTTTGAGAGAACACGGGTGTGCTCTTGAAATGGATGGGATGATGCAAGGATAGATGAGGAAGATGATGCAAAGGGATGGATAGAATATGGGATGGGAGGAGGAAGAGATAATGAAAGGAGAAGATGAGGAGTAAGCAAGCACAAATGGATTGAAGGAAAAATATGATGTTTCCCCAGTAAAGGTACAAGCCAAGATTGGTTGACGATGGATGGAGTGTTGATGATAGGGAAGGATACATCCCAATGATGATGATAAGAGTGTTATTTATGAGGGAAGGATACATCCCAAAACAACACAAAAGGATAGGGAAGGATACATCGTGATGATGATGAAAGTGTTGTTGATGAGGGAAGGATCAAGGTTTGTAGCAAATTTGGGAACAAGACCAAGGATGTGATTAGATTATTTGTGCTAGGTTGAATGGAGTACGATTGGATTGAGATAGATTTTTTAGATGAATGAAGATGATGGAAGAAAAGATGCTTAGAATAACAAATCTATATTATCCTAAGAAGATTAAAGAGATGATGATATGATGAGGATGGAGGAAGTGGGGTGATGAAAAATAGATAAGATAGATAGATGAGGGAGAGTGATGAAGGATGAACATATCAAAAAGGTGTAGGGTGAGGGGATGGGAAGATGGATTAGGAGCACCGTATAAAAAATTCCATGTAGTGAGCACTTAATTTGATATAGCATGGGATACTATGCACCAGGGTATGAGGAACCAAGATGACGTCATATCACATGCATAGGACTAGTGAAACAAACAAGAGGTTATTCCAACATCCCAAAGTCACAAGGGGCTTTGGTAGGGCCAATATTGGAAAACCACAAACACAAAGGATGTCCCAGCATAACACAAGACCATGGTGACCTTGGTGGGTACTACGTGGGATAACCAAGAAGGCAAGATATCCCCCTATGTCTACCTATCAAAGCACACCATGATATGATGGATCATAGTGACCCTGAAAAGGTCTAATAGGAAGCTCAAATGATAAAAAAATGCCAAAAGCATCAAAAGATCACAATGAATTTCAAACATCCTTTTCCATAGGATCAAAAGGGTGGATGGGATTGATGCAGTCTGATTTAGGAAGGATACATCCTATTAATACAAAAAATGGAGGGGAGATTAAATGATCCACATGACTCAAGATACTTGAAACTGATTGGACCTCATGACATTGATGGATTTTGCTTGTTAAGAACCAGCTAAATAGGGACATACTCGACGACACGGCATGACAACAAGATGCACCCTAAAGACCTAAGGGCTCAAGGGCTGATCAAATGATTAGCCTTGCCTACGTGAAAGCGCAAAGCCCTCATAGTTTGATAAAAGACCGATGATGGACCATGGATAAATGTGGAAAGAGGATAATGGAGACCTCAATGTATGACAAAGACCAGATAGAAAAATTCCCTAAGGGTTGATCAAATGATTGGCCTTGCCTACATGAAAGTGTAGGGGCAATGTAGTTCGACAAAAGAATAATGACAAATAATGGATAAAGGATGATGATATGACCATGATAAGCGGATACAACGATGGAGACGATATGATGCACCAAGATAGACCTATGCAGATAGGGGGATGGTGATTGCATGAAGCTCAAGAATGGGATAGTTATCCAAATCATCAAAAGATGAATTGGGAGGATGATATGATGGATAGATGAGTTATGAAAAGTGATAGGAGATTGGAAAGATGTGTGAAAGAGGTGGGAGTGATGACATTGAGATAGATGACATTGGGTTGCATGAGGGGGTAGGCTATAGCTAGATACCAATGACAAGGTATTATGAGATGGGATGAGGATAGAGATGAATGGATAGGGAGATAAGGATGGGGGATGGAAGGGATTCTATGATGGATGGAGAGGAAGATAAGGATGGGGATATTAAAAGGATTTTCTCTTGGATGGATAGGGAGATAAGGATGGGGAGATGAAATGATTTTTTGGATGGGTAGGGAGATAAGGATGGGGAGATGGAAGGGATTTTCTCTTGCATGGATAGGGAGATAAGGATGGGGAGATGAAAGGGATCGTTTGGATGGGAAGGGAGATAAGGATTGGGATATGGAAGGGATTTTTGGATGGGTGGATGGGAAGATAAGGATAGGGAGATGGAAGGGATTATATGATTGATGAATGATGTCTCCAAGGACTATGTTACAAAGCCAAAATATGCCCCACTTTATATATGTCATGTATGATGAGGCAGGAGGGATGGGAAAATAAGGGAGTGAGATGGATATGGATAGGATGGATGGATAAGGAAGGGAGATTGATGGTAGCAGGACAGGTGGACAAGGAAGGTAGATGGATGTGGATAGGGAATACAATAGTGTATGGATGGAGGGAATGTATACCGAGAGGTGTCCAAAGTATTGTAGAGATAGGTTCCCCTATATTTATCAAGATCACAAGGGAGATGGATGGATTGAGATAAATGATATATGATAGGTATGATAGGTGCATAGGTTGGATGGAGGAGATGAAGGGGATGAAGTTGCCCCCAAGTGTGGAAGGAAAATGGATGGGGGATTTACACATGACACATGTTTGCTAGGTTTTCATCATGGTACTTATCCAAGGCACTTTTTTTCCAAGTTCTCACCATTGGAAGAATTATTTCTCTTTTTTTTATTTTTTCTTCTTTTTTTTGTTTTTTATTTTTTGGCATTTTTTACTTTTGGATTTTTGGATAGTATGTGGATGGAGATGGATAAGTATAGGGATACATGTAAATGGATAAGGATAGGGTTGTGGATAAGTGGATTTGGAAGACATGTGATAAGGGGATGGATGAAGGACTCAAGCATCAAGTTCCATATGAGATAATAAGAGCTCATGTGTGAAGTGAGTATTGAATGTTGGTACAACCTTATTAGTATGGATGGAATATGCAAGGTAATGGATTAAAGGGATTGGATGAGGGAGATATGTGGGATGATGGATGGGATGTTAAAAATTTTATGGATGTAATAATGGTGTAGATGTGTGATGGGGGAATGTTTTCAAGATCAACATTGGCACATATGGTGGTGGATGTGAAAGGATAGGAGGATTAATGGATGAAGAGTGTGGGGATAATGGAGGAGTTGGGATAGTAAATTTTGGGAAAGAAGGACCCAAAATATATTTAGGAGATGGAGGATGTGAATCATTCATTTTTGGATTAGCAACTTTGGATATTATTATAAATTTTTCATTTGAAGGCATTGCATCTTTTTTCTTTAGGATCCACATGGTTTTGATTTTTGCTTTGGTGGGCTTGTGTAGCTTTTGGGATTGATTTGGATTTTGGATTGGATTTTTCTTTTCTTCAACATGTATTTTTAAGGGGATATGAGGAACTTTAGATTCATGTGGATGTTTAGATTTATGCATTTTTACTTCGGCATCCAAAGTGCTTTTAATAGCAATAGGATGGGTATCAGGAGATGGATTATGTGGAGGAAACATGAATGGAGTGATGGAGGTAGGATTTTTGGGATGATGTGTGGATGAGGGAAGTGTATTTATGTGCCTTTGTTGATCCTAATTAGGGAACATGAGAGTGGGATGTTTATGATGGATGATATGGATAGGTGATTGATGGATATACGGTCCTAAAATGGACTTAGTACATGGAGGATATGGGATGGTGGATGGAGGGACATAAGGACCCAAAATGGATTTGGAGGATGAAGAAGGAATATGGATGGTTCTTTTGAGGTAATATGATGGAGGAGGGGGGATGGAGACAAATGGGGTAGTGGAGTGATGGAAGAAGCCTCTTATTCTTTTAGAAGAGGATCGTCGAGGATGTATGGAGGTTGTACCAAAATTTTTGGATTGTGAGTCTTTAGAGGTATATTGAAGACCTAGTGTACAAGAGTGTTCTTTGACCTGGATGGACTCTAAAATACCTTGTTGATCAAGGCATAATCCTTTTCCTTGATATTTCATGCTCTTGATAATTCGATCTATGGTAGGATGCTTGTTATTTTCGAAGCATGATGCGAGTCCATTATTAGGTGGAGGAAGATGGGTGGTGTATATGCTTTGTTTTTACTCTACAATAAAACTACCATGGATGAGTGTAATGGTACCAAGGTGATATAAAAGTGGCATTGGGATGGCTTGGATGGATGACGATAAAGGTTCAGGGGATGGAGTAGTGGGGATAGTATGATCTTTATTGTGAGGAGAAGGCGATAACAAATCATGAGGGGGATTATGTGGCACAAGAGGATCTTCATTTGTGGTAAAGGGTGGTAAGTGATCATAAGATGGAGTGATTGAATCTTGAGTGAAAAACAGATCATGGGATGGAATAGATGGGGGACTATGATCTTGAGTTGGAGTAGATAGGATGACAGGATCTTGATGTGGAGGAGGGGATATGATGGTATACTTTGGATCAAGCTTTTAGAAGGACTCATCATGTGTGGGAAGCGTGATGATGGAAGAGGAATGTTGGATGGACTCCTCAAGTGGGGGAGATGGAAGGATGGAGGATTCATGAAGTTCATGGGAATGGATTTTGGTGATACTAGGAGTGGGAGGAGTGGATTGGATTTGGGTGTCTTCAATCAATTGGGTGGATCTAGGAGTAGAAGACGACAATTCAACGGATTCAATGGGTTTGATGGTTTCAACAGTTTGAGTGGTGCTAGGGGTGATAATAGTAATGATAGGTGTGGGATGGAGAATGGTCTCATCAATAGTGACCATAGATGGAGGAGTGGGGCAACATGGTTCCATGCCTTCAAGATGCGGATTTGGGGATGTATTCTTTGTCATGAGTCCTTGGATGACATATGGAGTGAGATACTTGCATATTCTAGGCTTAGCTGGGGTGATGGGAATATATGAATGATTATGGATGGGTGGAGGATTAGGATTATGGATTGGTGGATTAGGATTATATGGATGGAGGACTAAGAGTAGCTTGGATGGAGGATTAAGGTAGGAATATTAGGATGGTGGATTAGGATAGGAGGACATGGATGGTAGATTGATGTTAGAGAATGTTGATGGGGAATTAAGATAAGAATATTGAGATGGTGGATTAAAGTGGGAAGATGTGGATGTTTGGTTAGGATAGGAGGATGGGGATGTAGGATTAGGATGGGAATATTGAGATGGTGGATTAAGATAGTAATATTGGGATAGTGGATTAAGATAAGAAGATGGGGACGTCGGATTAGGATGGGAAGGTTGGGATGGTGGATTAAGATAGGAATATTGGGATGGTGGATTTGGACTAGGGGTGAAGGTGATAGTGTTGTATGAAGATGGAGGTTGAGACATGGCTAGAGGAGAGCATGGAGGCATGGATATTATATGGGAGAGATATGTGGGGGATGGATAATAGAGAGATGTGGATGACAAGTAGGATGGATATGTGGATGGAGAAGATAACGAATATCCCTTGTCAAAGGTAGTACAAGGACTACTAGTGGATGTGGATGAAGGGGTGATAGAATAGCTCAAAGGAGTGATTGGATTTTGGAAGATGGTTGGGTAAATCTTGCTAGTAATAATAGCATCAAGGGGGTCTATATCATACTCATCTTGATCAACAAGGCTTTCATTTTCATCATCGTCGTAATGGGATTTCCCTTGACTACTATTTTTGGTTGCATTAATGAAGGATGAGGATTCATGATGTTGGATTGGATGGATATGGATTGAAAAGATGGGAATAGATGATTGGAAGGAAAGGAGAGATGATGAAAAGATAAATAGAATGGATTAGAAGAACGTGAAAGAAGGGGTCAATATTTTTTTTGATATCAAAAGATCTTGGATGTGGACAGACTAAAGCTCAAATTGGGATGTAGAATAAGCTCAGCTTAGGATTTGATTTAAGCTCAAATTATTATTGGATTGAAGCTTAGATTAGGATGGGATTTAAGCTCAGATTAGGATGGAATTTAGGCTCAAATTAGGATTAGATTGGGGGATATGATGGGATAGATTCCTAAGTTCAAAGATACAGCTAAGATGATGGGATGATTGTTAAATGGATGAAAAATAGGTTTAGCTAACCCCTTGCTCAAAGGGGATGACGTTTGGATCGATTGATGAGGATTGATGAGATGAAAGTGATTTTCTAGAGACAAATATGTAGAGGAAAAATGATTGGACTATAGTTTCAGACTGAGGAAGATATAAGCTAATCGTGACACGAAGGATTAAATCTTTGGATTTTGTATGGGAAGTGCTTACGCCTCTATGTAGTGCAAATTCACTCCTCTAGGTGACAGGATCGCCTATCTAAAGGACCATAGATTCGCCTCTATGTCAAGCAGATTTTCCTATCTAGGACATATGATTTCCTTTATAAGACATAGGATTGCCACTTTCTTGAGGTGTATGGATAGGGGACAAAAATTCCTATGACAGGATCACCTCTCTCAAACATGAATTCTCCTATATCTTTAGACACCTCAAGGAAATGGGTGAATAAGGGACACAAAATCGCTTAAGGATCAAGCTCGTCTCTTTCTTGAGATGTATGGACATGGTCAAAATTGCCTACAGGATGAAAAGTTCACCTTTCTAAGGATCGGGATCACCTATGTCTTTATTCACACAAATTGAAATGGAAACGCCTATTACAAGATTGCCTATAGGATAGACAGGATCTCCTAAGTCTTGAACTGTACAAGCGAGGATGGTACAGACAGACACAAGATCGCCCCTGTGGATAGTAGGTTCACCTATTCTAGGGAGTGTATGGATGAGGAAGACACGTACAAGATGTGAACTCACCTAAGAATTTGACAGGAATGACTATTCAAGGAATAGGAAGATGTGGATGATTAAGATCAGACACAAGATCGCCCCTACAAACAATAGGTTTTCCCAAGGAGGTGACAGGATCACCTATTCTAAGGGAATAGGCAAACTCAAAGGGTACAAACTAGACACAGACTCACCTATGGGATGGACAAGATCGCCTATTTAGGGAACATGTGGATGTGGGGTCGCCTAACTATGGAACCCATAGGAAAATTCACCCTTAACAAGGATGAACTTGCCTAAAGGATGACCTAGACCAGACTAAAAAATGGAATTACCCCTTTATAGGGAAAGATCGCATGTCCACAATGCAAATTCACCTCTATGAGAAGCAAACTCACCATTGAGGGAAGGGGAAAGCTGTGCCAAAGGAAAAAAAACAAGCAAACAACAGACAAGAAGGCTAGACTAACTCAAACTGACAACAAGCACTGGTATCACATAGAGAAGACATGCCAAGCAACACAATTCTAAAATTATTGTAAAGGGTTTACAAACTTGATGTAGGCCCACCACCTTGGGCGGGCACCCCAAGGTTAATACTTCATGATATCGAGGTGGTTCTTTGGATCACTCTTTCTTGCGAAGGTGGATAACTAGTGATTCAGTAGCACTAGGTCATCAACAAATGCCACAGGATCACCTTCATGCTCTCTCTCAATATCATAGTCCACTATGAGGATTTCTATCTTAGTCCAAGGGAGTACGTGGTGAGTAACTTCAGGGTACGGTGCACATCCCTTGCACTACACCAAGTCATGACTAAAACACAAGTCTGTATCTAGGATAAACATGCTATCTCGTGCATCCTTGATATACGCTAGGTACGTGGGGCACAACCATGAACACCAGCCTATCACAAGCGTAGATTAGGAGCCCCAATGAGGTACTAGAAAATTGAACCAACCCTGCACATATTATCTAGGTATCACCCTAGATTTGATGTTTTGCTAGACATGACATGACTGGATTGGGGTACAACTTTAGTACTCCCCCCTTTATATACCCTGCCAGTAACATGTGGTTGGAATCGTCCCCTGGGTGATGAAATCCCAGGTAGGTCCCACTAAGGGAAGGAAATACTAGATGCTTCAGCTAGTTCCCAAGCTCGCACATAGCGCAAGGGGAGAGCTTAGAAGCACTACCACTTCCTAGGTAGATTGGACTAGACTGGAATGAGTTGCAATTTCTTGTCACCCATGATCACCAAAAGGTGCAAGGGGAGTGGATATGTCAACAACCCACTCCCAAACATAGCAAATAGATTAATTGACCCTTTAATTAAGTCTACATGTGCCTAGCTAGTATGAAAAACAATAGACAAGCTAACTAAAGGGCTTCAACCACTCATCTTGTAGAAGATATGTTAGTAGTTTAATACTCCGATCTTGGAAAAACGATGACAAGCTGCACAATAAGATGATTAGATGCCAAAAATAAATGATGAAAAATTAGATGATTGTTAGCCCAAGGGGGCGGAACACCCAACCCAATGAAAAGGGGGGTGTGGGGGATGATTTGCTCCCTTGCCAAAAGGGTTTGGGGGAAAAGGCCCTAGAGAATTTTTTTTTTGAAAAGGAAAGTATAAAGCGCTATAAAATTTTATCCAAAAATTGGGATTTTTATACCTTATGTGGGATCACAATGTATTTGTCCCGGCATGGTGGGCGTGATTCACCTGGGCAAGAAGGTTGCAAGTTCACCCCTCTAGAATGTAGGTTCGCCTTTGTAAGTAGGAGTGAATTCTCCTCTGTACCTAGCAAATTCACCTGTCTATAAATTCACCTATTTAGAAAGAGGCGGGAGTGGAATCGCCCGTGCGAAGGAGGGGCAAGAGCGCAATCACCCTTTTAGGGAGAAAATTTGCCCATGTAAGTTAGGTATGGGATGGTTCAACGTAGGATATCCTCTTTAGAGTAGTGGCGAATGTGCAATCATTTCTTCAGCAAGAAGATTCACCCATGAAAGTGTTTGTTTGGACTGCTGGTGCGTGGAGCACTTGGGAAAAAAAATACTAGGTTTATAGAAGTCTTGAATGAAGTTCTAAATTTTGTTGTGTTGTTCATAAGGTCATGTAGACCATTTAGTGTTGAACTAAGGGATGTTTTTGATCTTTAGGAAAGAGGTTGTCAAGAGTTAAATAGGTTTAGAACATCATTTTGGTTAAGTTGTGAAAAATTGCTAAAGTTTAGAAAACAAAGTGGGTTTTATATTTTGCATCTTTAGGTCATCTAAAGGTTCGACCCAAGAAGCTCGACTGTTTGAGAAGCATATTTAAAGGTTGCCTCGACCTTTATGGAAGGTTGGAAGTTCATTGTACAGACTGTGTTTTTGGAAGTTGAAGAAAAACAGCGTTTTTGCCATTACTTTTTTGGTTTTTGTTCAAGAACAGTGTTGAAATGGATTGATCAAGGCATTTAGGCCTGTGTAGGATGTAGAGTAGTGTTTTTACAAGCTTTGTGTGTTAATAGATAGTCAGTTTATTCCTTTTCAAGCATTGTTTGTAAATATTTTGGAATTCACCCTGTTGTTGGCCTGAAATAGGCAGTTTTGAGAAAATGGAGGTTTAGAGCACCTTCCCACCGTACAAATTGTATGGCCTTTTGGGAAACATGCCTAGAATCCATGCCTGTACATATGGTAGAAATTAGGAGTTGTGTGGTTGCAAGAGTTGCTAGCAAAATGATGCCCTAGGCGAGCCAGTGCAAGTCCGGCTAGGAAAATTTGTTGTGCAGGTCACAAATCTTGCAGGGGTGCTAAGACATTGAGGATTTTCTTCTTAGAGGAGTTAGGGTGGTATGTTACCTTGTTGCTACATGAAGGAACAGGCTCCATCTATCCATTTGATGTGTGAACAAGTTGGAAGTTTGCAAACTGTCAAGGAAAGGCTTAAAACCCTAGTTTTTGCTCCATTTCATGTTTAAGCTTTGTACGGACAGTGGAAGGCTGAGACCTCAAAAATCTTTGAGTGTTGTCCATATGAATCAAGAACCTTGGAAAAAGAGTGGGAAGTTCTTTTGGCGTTTATGAGTTATAGCCAGTTTTCTAGGCGAGGGAGACCTAATTGGGGCTCAAGGGCTACTAGCCTTTCAAACCCTAGGTGTAAGTTTGATGAGAGCGATGGAAAGATGAAGCCTTGGGTGAACTCTCAAAACCCTAGGAGGATAGTTTGAAGCCTTTTAGGACACTTCTCCACCCCTGCAAGAACAAGTGGAGTGTTGTGGAAAGATTAGTCTTAGTATGGTGTAAAGGCTTAGGAAGAGTTGTGGCAATGAACCAAGGTGGACTTGGTGATTGGAGTTTGGTGATAGAAGAGGGTTTGGTCAGACAAACCAGGGGCACCTAGTCATGAGTAGGGACCTATAGGTTAGATTGGAAAAGAAAAGCACCAAGGAAGTCTTACAAGGAAAGGCCTAGAGTAGGAATCGGGCTGATTGATTCCCTCCAACCCCACCCCATCGACAGTATCGAGCCAAGCAAGATTTGGGAAAGAATCTTGTATGTCTAAGGTTGAGTCTAGTGATTCTTCCACCATGGTGACCAATGCATAACTAGCTAAGATGGTTGAAGAGCAGGAAGAAGACAATAAACAATTGAGGGAAAGAATAGCCCAACTTGAGACAACAGTGCGAAGTGCATAGTTTGAGGGAAGAATACCAAAGGAAGAAGAGATTGCAGAGGAAGATAAGACCCATGCACCTAACCCTGTTTTGGAGGAGGAGCCTTTCAGCGCATTGAAAGCTTTGAGTGGAAAGCATTGAAGGCATACCACTTTTAGTGGAAAAATGGATGATTTAGTCATGGACTGGATAGAAGGCATGGAAAATCATTTTGAGTGTGATGGAGTCACTGAAGCAAGAAGGTGAAGGTTGCTAAGTCAAGATTGAGAGGATCAGCCTTGACATGGTGGAAGTTCATTCAGACAGAGAGGGAAAAAGAAGGCAAACAACCCATATCAACTTGGAAAGGAATGGTTGCCAAGGTGAAAGAAGCCTATATGCCAGATGACTATGAGATTCAATTACACAAGAAGAGGAAAAGTTTAAGGTAGAAAGACCAAGATGTAAAAACTTACACTGAGGAGTTTCAAAAACTTTGCATGAGATCTAATGTGATAGAGGATGAGAGTCTCAAGGTGGCTAGGTACCTTAATGGCTTGAAATGGAACATTCAAGAGGAGATGGCTCTACTAAGTCCCAAGACAGTACACCAATGTTATCAGTTGGCTAACAAGATTGAGGAAAGGAACAAGAGGAAGCAAGATCAGACTTCTAAGGGCAGAGGCAAAGGCAGAGATGAAAGAGATCAAAGCGGATAGTGTGGTGGCTACCAAGGAAGAGGTAGTGACCAAAGAAGTCAAGGTGAGTCTAAACTCATAGAGCATGGAGGTGAAACATCTTCTAGAGGAGGATATAACAGAGGTAGAGGACCTCAAGGAGGTTCAAACAGAGGAAGAGGAGCAAGCAGGAGCAGTTCCTATTTTGCAAACATGAAGTGTTATCATTGTAACCAACTAGGTCATCCTGCTTATAGATGCCCGCAGAAAGCTTCCTCATTTAGCAATGAAAAGAGAATGGCTTATGAACAAGAGGACACCATGAGTCCCAAAGCATCTAAGATCAGTCATATAGAATCTGAGGTAGGAGAGAGTCTGATGTTCAACAGGGTTTTGATCAGACAACTGGTTAAAGAAGAACCAAAATAGAGGAGAGCTCTTTTTAGGGTAAGGTGCAAGATACTTGGTAAAGTATGCAAGGTCATAGTAGACTCAGGTTCAATAGACAATATAATCTCTGAGGAGGCAGTAGAAAAACTGAAATTGGAGAAGGTACCCCACTCTAACCCCTACAAGGTCACATGGTTGAACAAAGGGCAGAGTGTTTTAGTGAATGAGCAAGTAACGGTGGAGTTCTCTATTGGAGGATATAAAGATAAGTTAGTTTGTGATGTTTTACCCATGGATGCATGCCATCTACTACTGGGCATACCATGGCAGTATGACATAAGTGTTATGTATGATGGGAAGGAGAATACTATTTCATTCAAAAAGGATGGAAGAACCTTCAAGCTGCAGTCAGTGTTAGAAGAAGATGCAGGACAGTCCAAGACACCTAACATCATGTTGAGCAGTGGTAAGGAGTTCCTTAAGGACCTACACCAAGGGAATGAAGGATATGTGGTTGTGTTGCAACCTAAAGAGGAAGATAAGGCTAAAAAGATAGTCCTACCAGAAGCAATCCAAAGGTTGCTTGATAAGTACAAGAGCATAGTTAGTGATGGTATACCTGCAAATTTATCTCCAAAGAGAGCAATAAGTCATCAAATTTACTTCATACTTGAGCCCTCATTGCCTAAACAAAGCAACATACAAACTTACACTGAAAGGTAACCTAGAGGTAGCCAGGCAAGTGCAAGAATTATTGGATCAAGGATTGATTCAAAAGAGCATCAGCCCTTGTGCAGTGCCAGTGGTTTTAGCAACCAAGAAAGGAGGTAAGTGGAGACTTTGTACCGATTCTAGGGAAATAAATAGGATCACCATTAGCTATAGGTTTCCTATTCCTAGAATTGAAGACCTGATGGATTGTGTTGGAGGTGCTTAGTTCTTCACAAAGTTGGATCTCAAGAGTGGGTACCATTAGATGAGAATTAAGGATGGCAATGAGTGGAAGACAACTTTTAAGACAAATGATGGGTTATATGAGTGGAAAGTGATGCCATTTGGCCTCTCAAATGCCCCTAGTACATTCATGAGACTCATGAATGAAGTGCTAAAAGATCTCTTACTGTGCATATTTGTGGTAGTACCTTGGATGACACATCCCTCATATACAGTAAGATAGCATAAGAACATTGAACATGTGGAGTAAAGTTCTGTATGTCAAAAGAAGAGAAGTTGGCAATCAATCTTGAGAAGTGTGAGTTCTTCAAGCAAGAGCTTGTCTATTTGGGTTTTGTAGTGTCCAAAGGCTCTTTAAAGATGGATCCAAGCAAGGTGGAAGCCATCTCTAACCGGCCTATGTACCAACCACGCTAAATGAGGTAAAGGGAGTTTCATGGATTGGCTCAATTTTATAGGAAATTCATAAGAAAAATTAGTGGCATATGTGCACCAATCTTAGATATAATCAAGGGTGGTATAAAAACTAAGTTTGTGTGGGCTCAAGAAGCTGAGAAAGGGTTTGAGAAACTGAAACAAGAGGTGGCAACTCAACCAATTCTCTTATTACCTAGCTTTGACAAGTTGTTCATTGTGGAATGTGATGCAAGTGGAGTGGTAGTAGGAGGAGTTCTTAGTCAAGAGGGCAGGCCTATAGCCTTCTTTAGTGAGAGAAGCTGTTCGAAGCAAAGAAGAAATATTCAACTCCATGACTCGAACTTTTATGCTTTGGTTCACTCCACTTAGAAATGAAAATACCCTCTACCCAAGGAGTTTGTGGTTTGCATAATCAGCACTTAGCTTTATTAACACTCTCAAGAGAAGTTAAGTACTGCATTTGAAATGGATAGAATACATCCAAGCTTTTACTTTTACCATCAAGAATAAGAAAAGGACAAATGAACAAGGTGGCAGATGCGTTAAGTAGAAGGTTGTTGACAGTGCAAGAGACACAGCTCAAGAGCATTGGCATAAAGAGTTTCAAGGATCTATATGGAGATGATGAAGACTTTTCAGAGGCCTATAAGGTATGTTCTAACTTTGAAAACCATTTCCATAGCCAATACTCAAAGTATACTTTGCAAAGTGGGTTGTTGTTTAAGGGCAATCAGTTATGTGTTTCAAGAGGGTCAATGAGGGAAAATTTGATTCAAGAAAAGCATAATGGTAGTCTTAGTGGACATTTTGGTATCAATAAGACCTTAGAGCTAGTACAAAGATTCTATTATTGGCCTAAGTTGGCAAGAGATGTTAGAAGATATGTGGAACAGTGTGTTGTGTGCATGAAAGCTAAGGGAGGAGCTAGCAATGTTGGTTTACATCAACCCCTGCCCATTCCTAACAGACCATGGGAGTGTGTGAGCATGGATTTTGTGGTTGGCCTTCCTAAGACCAAGATTGGTTTTGACACTGTTTATGTTGTAGTGGATAGATTTAGCAAGATGAGTCACTTTATTCCCTACAAAACTACTCATGACGCTAGCTCCATAGCTCATCTATTTTTCAAAGAAGTTGTAAGGATCCATGGACTCCCTTTAAGCATTATTTCTAACAGAGATGTGAAGTTCATGAGTCATTTTTGGAAGACTCTATGGAGCAGATTGGGTACAAATCTATCATTTGGATCAGCTTACCATCCTCAGACCGATGGTCAAACAAAGGTGGTTAATAGGGTGCTTGGTAATCTCTTAAGGTTTCTAACTAAGGAATATGGACAGACATGGGATATGGTTATCTCACAAGCTGAATATGCCTATAATGATAGTGTAAACAGAACCACAGGGAAGAGTCCATTTGAAGTTGCGTATGGGATGCACCCAAGAGGAATTTGTGAGCTCAGAGACCTTGGATCTATGGAGAATAGGAGTGGACATGCAGAAGACTTTAGTCAAACCATGAAGGAGATTCAGGAGCAGGTCAAGAGGACAGTCACTGAGGCTACAAAAAAGTGAAGGAGAAGGAAGATATGTTAAGGAAAGATGTGCAATTTCTAGTAGGGGACTATGTTATGGTTCACCTTAACAAATCAAGGTTGTAAAAAGTAATGTCAACCAAGTTGTAGATGAAGAGAGTGGGTCCCTGCAAGATATTGGCCAAGTATGGGCAGAATGCATACAAGGTGGAGTTACCCACTGATCTAGGCATCTCACCAGTGTTCAATGTTGTTGATTTGATCAAGTATAAGGGGACAGTCAAGGATTTGGATCAGGATAGTAAGTAGATCTTCAAGGACATCAGCAATATGACCTTACCTACTCAGGACAAGCCTCAGGCAGAGAAGATCTTGGAGTCAAGGGTGAAGAAGGCCACAAGACACAAGGTGTACATGGAGCATCTTGTCAAATGGAAGAACAAGCATGAATATGAAGCTACCTGGGTAGAAGAAGTATACTTTAAGAAGCAAGGCATTGATATGTCTTTGATCTCTCTTAAAATTCCTTAGTTGGTTGTGCTAAGAGGGGGAGAATGGTGCAGGAGCACCTGGGAAAAATACTAGGTTTATAGAAGTTTTGATTGAAGTTCGAAATTTTGTTGTGTTGTTCATAAGGTCATGTAGACCATTTATTTTTTATCTAAGGGATGTTTTTGATCTTTGGGAAAGAGGTTGTCAAGAGTTAAATTGGTTTAGAACATCATTTTGGTTAAGTTGTCAAAAATTGCTAAAGTTTAGAAAACACAGTGGGTTTTATAATTTGCATCTTTAGGTCATCTAAAGGCTCGACCCAAGAATATCAACTATTTTAGGAGCATATTTAAAGGTTTCCTCGACCTTTATGGAAGGTTGGAAGTTCATTGTATGGACTGTGTTTGGAAGTTGAAGAAAAATAATGTTTTTGCCATTTTTTTCTGGTTTTTGCTTAAGAACAGTGCTAAAATGGATTGATCAAGGAATTTAGGCCTATGTAGGATGTAGAGTAGTGTTTTTTCAAGATTTTTGTGTTAATAGATAGTCATTTTATTCCTTTTCAAGCATTGTTTTTAAATATTTTGGAATTCACCCTGTTGCTGGCCTGAAACATGCAATTTTAAGAAAATGGAGGTTTAGAGCACCTTCCCACCGTACAAATTGTACAGCCTTTTGGGAAATGTGCCTAGACTCCATGCCTGTACATATGGTAGAAATTAGGAGTTGTGTGGTTGCAGGAGTTGCTAGCAAAATGATGCCCTAGGCGAGCCAGTGCAGGTCCGACTAGGAAAAATTTGTTGTGCAGGTCACAAATCTTGCAGGGGTGCTAAGACATTGAGGATTTTCTTCTTAGAGGAGTTAGGGTGGTATGATACCCTATTGCTACATGAAGGAAAATACTCCATCTATCCATTTGATGTGTGAACAAGTTGGAAGTTGCAAACTGTCAAGGAAAGGTTTAAAACCCTAGTTTTTGCTCCATTTCATGTTTAAGCTTTGTACGGACAGTGGAAGGCTGAGACCTCAAAAATATTTGAGTGTTGTCCATATGAATCAAGAACCTTGGAAAAAGAGTGGGAAGTTCTTTTGGATTTTATGAGTTATAGCCAGTTTTCTAGGCCAGGGAGACCTAATTGGGGCTCAAGGGCTACTAGCCTCCAAACCCTAGGTGTAAGTTTGATGAGAGCGATGGAAAGATGAAGCCTTGGTGAACTCTCAAAACCCTAGGAGGACAGTTTGAAGCCTTTTAGGACACTTCTCCACCCCTGCAAGAACAAGTGGAGTGTTGTGGAAAGATTAGTCTTTAGTATAGTGTAAAGGCTAAGGAAGAGTTGTGGCAATGAACCAAGGTGTACTTGGTGGTTGGAGTTTGTGATAGAAGAGGGGTTGGTCAGACAAACCAGGGGCACCTAGTCATGAGTAGGGACCTATAGGTTAGATTGGTGAAGCCAAACACTAAGGAGGTCTTACAAGGAAAGGCCTAGAGCAAGAATCAGTGATTGATTCCTCCAACCCCACTCCCTATCAATCAATAGATGCGCATTCGCCCCTCTAGAGGAAAGGCGTATACGTGTTCACCTATTTCAATGTAGATTCTCCCCTGTGTTAGGTGGATTTTCCCTTCGGGGCCAGATTTGCCTCTATGTGTGAAATTTGAACTTGCAAAATGTGAAACAACATAAAAATGTGAAAGCAGACCCGTGACGTGGGTCCCCCAGGCATGCTAGAAATGTGTGAAATGTTTTTAATCTACTAAAAATGCAAGAAATCAAGCAAAAGACCAAAAACAAGCAAAACACTCAAGATAGGGTGATGAGGAAGTTCAAACTAGCATGCAAGCCTCTGTTGTGTAGATTTTTCCCATATTTGCTCAATTGGATGTGTGCTCCTCAAAATTTCAATAGCATATATACAGCGCTCTAGTGAAAATGGGTGAGAGATGAAAATTACTAAGTGTTGGGATAAATAAGATTAAAGGTTTTGGA